>JABRWK010000219.1:111154-137400 GCA_013372445.1 Hypothenemus hampei | reverse complement strand
TACTAGCCTTAATTTTAGATACCGGGTCATATTCGATGTTTTTGATTAAACGAATATGTGTACATATATTAGCTGTTTTCGCGGATGAAATCCTGAACCAGTATGCGCCATGCTAATTGGTCAAAAACAGTTCGAAACAATTCCAGAACTGCTTTTGACCAATCAGCATGGCGCTTACTGGTTCAGGATTTCATCCGCGAAAACAGCTATTACATTTTGTCTTGTTATTGATTTCAATAAACTATTCCCAAACTATTTAAACTTATTTTATTTCTTAACATGACATGTTTACGTTAATGATACCAAATAAAAAATGAATTAACTCCATAGAAAATCAAAGTAGGAGTAGTAATTTCATGATTTGTGATTTTTCATTTGAATGCTTAATATTATAATCGGCTTACAACGATTATTTCAATAATCAAATGATCATTCGAATCGTTATTCGCCCAGCACTAATCATTAGCCATCACTACTTCGATTGCAAATTGCAAGTGTCAAAATTGTTTTCAGGAGAAAATTAGATTTTGCAAATAATCCTCAAAGAGTTTTCCGTTAGGATTTTTTCCAACAATTTGTAGTATATTTAATTTTTCTTTTAAAGTTTTCATTTAAAATTTCTTGGCTCGTCTTTATCACAATATGCTGTTATTTTACGTATCAAGAAGTTAACCTAACATCAATTTAAAAATAATCCTATATTTATTTTAAACAAAGTTCTATAAACGTATTGTAAAGAAAATATATGAAATAATTTTTTTTTTAACAATGGCTAGTGTCTCCTATCAGATAGCAAACCTCTTGGAGAAGGTAAGATATCTTTGTACGTTAAAATATCATTTCACATTTGCAAAAACATTTTCACCAAACAGTATAGAAAAAAAAAGCCAAAAACATTTTGAAACCCTTTTAATGACTGTTAAATTGAATACCAAAGAAAATGGATCAAAACATACATGTATTGCACGAAAATTTATTTCGTTTGGCACTTGTTAGACCTGAAGAAAATCAAGAAGATTCTGATAGTTCTGAAGACATATTCTATGATACTCAACCAAACCACGAATTAAGCCAAACGGTTCAACAAAGGAAACTTGGTCGAATTTTGAGCGTTTGTGAACCTTGGGTATACTTCACTATCTTAATCCCTTTTCTGTCAATAATACTTCTGCCTTATTAACAATCTTTCGCCTAAAAAAGAGCAAATCATAGTTAAATCACAATTACATGTTTGTCTGTTTGAACTTTTAGATGCAATCTTCAGACAAGGACTTTCGTTTTATGGCTACAAACGATCTTATGACTGAGCTTCAGAAGGATAGTATCAAACTCGATGATGAATCTGAAAGGAAGGTTGTGAGAATGATATTAAAATTGCTTGAGGACAAGAATGGTGAAGTTCAAAATCTCGCTGTAAAATGGTGAGTTACTTAATTTAATCCATTAATTTGTTGTATCAATAATTTTGTTATCGTTTATTGTTTTTAATAGGAATTTGCATATATTTCACACTGAGCTGTTACTTTTGTTTATAGTTTATATATTGTTTGTGGCATTAGTATAGTATGCATTGTTGTATCACCATTCAAAAGCTTTGTATTCTAATATTTTTATAACACGGCAGGGTTAATTTAAAATGTATTAATATTCATCCCATTTATCGCAATTGTAACATTATAATCGAGTAATTTTATGTGTATATCGGGTTTGCAATTTTTGTATGGTGAAAAGTATATTTCATTTTAATATCGTAAAAAAAACTCGATAAGTATGTATATTTTTTTAATTTGAAATGGGGGCCAAGAGATACCTGTATCCAAAAGGTACAGGGTAATTTTTTTTATTTATGCATTTCTTTAACATAATATATATCTTTAGCTTGGGACCACTCATCAACAAAGTGAAGGAGTATCAAGTTGATACAATTGTTGAAGCTCTTTGCATCAACATGGTATGCGATAAGGAACAACTACGTGATATTTCAAGCATTGGTTTGAAAACTGTAATTGCTGAACTTCCCCAGGCTTTAATGGGCATGTCGGGAACTATCTGCAAGAGAATCACTAGCAGATTGACTACCGCAATTGAAAGAGTAAGAAGGACAAAATTTGTCTCATATCGCTATTACTAATATTAAATTATACAGCAAGAAGATGTGTCTGTCCAATTGGAAGCCTTAGATATTATTTCTGATTTGTTATTGCGTTTTGGGCCATCTCTTCAATCGTTCCATCAGTCGATTCTAGCTGCTTTATTACCTCAGTTGGAAAGTCAACGTCAAGCCGTAAGAAAACGAACTATTTGTGCTCTAAGCAACTTGGTTTTGTCTTGCAACAATACTCTGTATACCAAACTCGTTGATCATCTTCATGAAGGGTTGCAGGCAAATAAGACCAACTCGCAAACCCGTACCTACATTCAATGTGTAGCAGCCGTCTGGTAAGTAGGTGTCTTTTAAAATCAATTTGTGTTACATCAATGTAATTTTCATCAGTCGTCAATCTGGACATAAGTTTGGCGAGCACATTGACAAATTTACACCCATAATATTAGAACGTTGCAATGTCGAGGACGAAGAATTAAGAGAATATTGCCTGCAGGCTTTTGAGAGCTTTGTTAACAGATGCCCCAAAGAAATCACTCCAAATATTTCGGAGGTAAGTGTAAGGTAACTTTTAAGTATTTGCATTAAATACCAAAATTTTTTCAGATAACCCAGTTATGCTTGAAATACATAACTTACGATCCTAATTACAATTATGACGATGACGAGGGTGCAGGCAATGCTGATCTTGATGATGATGAAGATGAAGAAAACGACGAATACAGTGATGATGACGATATGAGCTGGAAAGTACGAAGATCAGCTGCAAAATGCTTGGAAGCTATAATCACCACTCGACATGAGTTATTAGCCGAATTTTACAAAGTTTTGTCTCCAGCATTAATCGCCAGATTCAAAGGTATGAAATTATATGCCCGTTTCACATAAAAGCAAATGCACGTAATAATTATGACGTAGCTATAACCACTACAAATTTCTAATACTTAAACGATCTCCATACGTAACTACAACAAATGATTGCTTTGATTGTTGGTAGCCCTGAAATTCGCGAAGTTTGCCTATATTGTCACTGCGAATTGGAGTAAATTTTCTAAGTAGGTTCTGATTTCATTTGGCGTTCACTTAAACCATTAACAGCATTTAGATTACTTTTGTGCTTATTTTTGATTTTTATAAATTTATATATTGAAAAGACAATTGTTCTTCTAAAAACACACAATTCTGCATTTTATTTGATGCTATAAAATTAGTTATACTACCAAAATATGCCGAAATAGGTAAACAGTCGCTGCAAGAAACTTGTAGTTTCCTTCATTGCTTATTTCGAACAAGAACGTGATCATGGAGGCCCTATGCTCCATTAATTTGCGTTCGAAAGGTACGTACTTAATTAAAATAAAAATTTTACAATTTGTTAATTCTCTAGAAAAAGAAAAAATCTGGAACGGTAACGCTGTTCGTCACCATGGAACCATAATGTGCATTTGTTTTAATATGAAACGAAGCATACGTAAATGACCCTTTTATATTTTAAAATTCTTTTTAGAGCGTGAAGAAAACGTTAAATCTGATATTTTCCATGCTTATGTAGCATTATTGAGACAAGCTAGGTCTACCGTGAACGTGAACTTGGATCCTAACGCCATGATTATGGGCGAAGAAGAAGAAACACCTATGACTTTGCTCCAAGGGCAAATTCTACCTCTTGTAAAAGGAATTCAGTTGCAAATGCGCGAAAAAAGCATGAAAACAAGGTATTTTACATTTTTTGAATTTTGAAATAAATAATTTGTTTTCACTTTTAGGCAAGATTGTTTCATTTTGTTGAAAGAAGTGTGCAACGTACTACCTGGAGCTTTAGGAAATCACATTGGCGAACTGATACCGGGAATCTTATATTCCTTAAACGAAAAGAACGCTAGCAGCAATATGAAAATTGATTCCCTCTCCTTTATTTATTGTTTATTAACCACTCATGCTCCCACAGTATTCCATCCATATATTTGTTTGCTTTTGCAACCCGTAATTGTCGCCGTAGGCGACAGCTTTTATAAAATCACAGCAGAAGCCTTGGGAGTTCTGCAAGAAATGGTGAAAGTTATTCGACCCATGCAAGTTCATACAGGGTTCGATTTTACTCCATTCACAAAGGATATTTACACTTGCACTCTTTTGAGACTGAAAGCGTCAGATATCGACCAAGAAGTTAAGGAAAAAGCAATTTCCACCATGGGACAAGTAATTTGTAATTTAGGCGACCAGCTCAAAGGAGAACTACCATATTGTTTGCCTCTTTTCTTGGACAGACTGAAAAATGAGATAACTCGATTGACTACTGTGAAAGCTTTAAAGAAAATAGCGGGCTCTCCTTTAGGTATTGACCTTCCGATTTTGCCTGAAGCCATGCCTATTTTGGGCCTATTTCTAAGGAAAAACCAAAGAGCCCTTAAATTGAGCACTCTTCAGCTCATTGACTGTCTCATCCAGAACTATCATAAAAAAATGACAGTTCAGTTGCTTCAACCGATTGTAGTTGAAATTCCACCACTCCTAGACGAGTCTGATTTACATATTGCCCAATGGACCTTAATAATACTAAAGTCCATTGCTATGCGTCATCCTAAGGCTTTACAAGATATTAACAACGGAATAATGCCTCAAGTGATGATCCTGGTCAAAAGTCCTCTTTTACAAGGCAAGTATCATTACATTTCAATGCCCATAAATTTTGAATTAAATTTCAGGTACTGCTCTTCATTCTATGTTGGAGTTCTTCAAATTCCTCGTGAAATGCAACCTTCCGGGAGTTTCGTATGACTATTTGCTGAGGTTATTACTGATGCCCATCACTAATTTAAGTGCTCAATCTGGTACACTACATAAGCAAGCATTCTATTCCCTAGCTAAGTGCGTTGCTGCCATCACAGTTGTGTGCCAGACTCAGGCTCTTCCAGTGATTCCTCAATTTATCAATGAGATTCAGAATGCGAGTTCAGATGCCCAACAGATTTTTGCTCTTCTTGTTGTGGGAGAAATAGGAAGAGAAATGTAAGTTCTGTCACAAAATGAAACTGAATGTTATATACATAATTTTTGCAGAGATTTATCCTCAATGCTTAATTTGAAGCAAGTAATATTGAATTCGTTCAGTCTTGTATCAGAAGAAGTTAAATCAGCTGCTAGTTATGCATTGGGAAGCATTTGCATTGGAAACCTTCAGGTTTATTTGCCATTTATTCTTAAGGAAAGTCAACAACAACCTAAAAGGCAATACTTATTGCTGCATTCGGTCAAAGAGGTTGGAAAATTTACTATTTAATTAAACAGATGATTTGAGGAGATTTATTCTATTTAGGTAATCACTTGCTTGTCTCAAACCAACGAAGGAGTACAGCAATTGCTGCCTTTTGTGCCTGACATTTGGAGCCAGCTTTACTGCCATTGTGAGTGCCAAGAAGAAGGCACCAGAAACGTAGTGGCCGAGTGTTTGGGAAAATTAACATTAATTGATCCTGTCAATCTACTTCCCAAATTAAAACGATCTCTAAATTCTCCGTCGCCGTTGATGCGGACTACTGTAGTTACTGCAATCAAGTTTACTATATCTGATCAAGCAAGTATTTCAGTTAAAATCCCAGTTGCCTTAATAAAATTAATTTTTGCAGCCTGCGTCAATTGATCCTCTTCTAAGACAATGCATTGGAGAATTTTTGAATACCTTACAAGATCCTGATTTGAACGTTCGCAGAGTAGCTCTGGTGGCATTCAATTCCGCAGCTCATAATAAACCAAGTTTAATAAGAGATCTTTTGGATACCATTTTACCTCAACTATACAATGAAACTAACGTTAAGGTTTGTTTGTAATAACAGTAAAACAAATTAATGAACATTTTCAAATATGAATTCAGAGGGAATTGATACGCGAGGTAGAAATGGGACCATTTAAACATACAGTGGATGATGGTTTGGATATAAGGAAGGCAGCGTTTGAATGCATGTATACCCTTCTGGACTCGTGCCTTGACAAAATCGATATATTCGACTTTATAAATCACGTTGAATCGGGTCTAAAAGACCATTACGATATAAAAATGTTAACCTATTTAATGGTTGCCAGACTTGCGCAGATTTGTCCTGGTTTTGTGCTTCAACGTAAGTATTTCTGAGACACATTTAAACTGTTTCTAACATAATAGTTTTAGGCTTGGATAGACTTATCGAACCATTACGTACCACTGTCACTTCAAAAGTGAAAGCCAATTCTGTAAAGCAAGAATACGAAAAACAGGACGAGTTGAAGCGATCTGCCATGAGGGCTGTGGCTGCTCTTCTGAGAATTCCTGTTGCAGGTAGGTTTGGTTTTTTAAACAATAATATTTACATTAAAAAAATATGAATTTTAGATAAAAATCCGCATTTAAACGACTTTGTCAATCAGATTAAGAATTCTTCAGATCTGCAGCCTATTTACGAGTTAATTCAAAGAGATTCTTTGTCCCATACCGACTTTGTCATGGATCAAAGTTGAATTAGGCTGTTTAAAAGCTACTTTTGAATTTTGTTGATTACATTTATGTAATTTTCGTTTCTTAGTTCTTTAAATAAACTGTGTGTTTCTTCTATTATTAGTTTTTTATACATATCTAAGTAAGATTGTTTAAATGCCGTTTGGTATCAGTAATTTATATATGTAGTGTTTCAAATATCAATTTAGTTACATTATTGAAAATTTTTGTTAAAAACAGTTCAACATATCGAGGGCTTCATATCAGTGAGGCATATGAACCATATATAATATATACTCGTACATATACGATACGCCGTAATCTAGTGGAGGCTTCGATATGTATTAAAACTTGTAATTATTATTAATTGTATTCAATACATGCAGTTAAAAATGAATTTTGATTTTCCATGTGTGGCCAATGTTATTTAAAAAAAAATCTTACGCAATTCACATTTTATACGTCTAGAAATTTATTACAGACAAAAGGTTTTACAATTTCTTGGTAAAATTATATTGAAATGAAACCATTTAATACAATAAGAAAGGGAAAATTTAAATGGTAACGATACATAAAACATTTCATCTTATCTATATTACAAAATGGAACTATACACATACATAAATGTACAAATATTTTGAGCTGCCTTTATGAGATATTAATTCACTCCTGAATTCATATTTGTTGAACTGCTATTTCTTACTAAAGGTCTGTTAGTTGAACTCGTTTCTTGCTTCCTTTCAACGCTAAAATGTTTGAAACAGTTATTTATACATTTTAAAAAATTTAGTACAACTTTACCTGTTACTTCTTGAAGAAGATCCACTTCTTCGAAATATTCCAGTTATTCTATCTTTTAGATTTTTGTTACTACCTCTTTCATCATTTACCTCTGAATATGAATTGTCTCTGGAATTGCTCTAAAAATCGAGTGAGTAGTTACAAATAAAATAAGCGCCAAATTCCTTTATAAATTTAAATACCTTTGAACCAAGGTTTCGTGAATTAGAAAAAACTCCTGGATCTTGATCGTCAATGCTCCTGGATTTTGTTAAGCTTTTCAATTTACTTATTAAACTTTTCGTTTTCTTTTTATCACCTATGTCGCTTTGTGTGGATCCACTGGACAATCTACTATCCAGGCTAGAGTCTCTTTTAGTTCTTTTAGTATCCATATCAGAATCCAAGGATTGTAAACTTGATAAACTATCATCATTATCATTGCTCCATATTTTTTGTTCAGTTTGAATATTATGTTCTAGGGACAAACTTTTCCTATGCAAACTGCCTTGACGGTCAACTGTTCCATGTTTTTTCATTACAGCTCTGCCATATCTGGAACTACCAACGTTTTCCGCTTCAGTCGAGGTCGCTCTGCGCATACCAATCCGCCTCAATCTTTCTCTTTCTTCTTCGTCTTCTTGATATTTTTGAAGTCTTCTCAAACCTTCGGTGTTGTGAACTAGCATTTGCATGATTTTTTGGATTTTCTGCTGTTTATCTTCAGGACCTAATGAGTTTTCGCGAGAGCTCACAGCAGGGGATGTTTCACGAGATTTAGATTTTGTTCGTCTAGGAGGAGTTGGCGTATATGGAGCTTCATGTTCTTTGGAGAAGAATAGTTCTGGAGCTAATTGTTTAAGAACATCCACATGCTCAATTATTTTTTCTATTTTACGATCTTCTTCAAGGACTGTTCTTCGACGGTCTGTCTTCGTCATGCGTAATTCTTCACGTTCTTTTTCGTATCGCTCTTTTTCTCTTCGAAGTTTCTCGTTTGTAGTGCGCAGTTTTGCATGGGCATCCCTTAACTCTAACAAATCACATTGGAGTTCAGTTATTTTTCTTTTGGTCTCATCTTGCTCTTCCTCAACAGCTTTCTTAAATTGGTCGTGCTTCCTTTTGCCCTCCAGTCTCTCTTTATCTCTTTCCCTTTCTACTTCAAAAAGGGTTTGCCTTAAGTCTCTTGCTAAAGTAGCAGTTTCTTGAAGTAACCTTTGCTGTTCCTCGCGTTCTTTTTGCCAGGCCAATTCCATTTTGGTTCTCAAACCTACTATTTTCGTTCGTCCGCTGCTAAGTACTTTTTCCTCCTCCAATTCATTGACTTTAGAATGAAGTTCTGATAAACGTACATCCCAAGATGAACGTTCTGATACCAATTCTGTTTTTAATCTTGAACTTTCCAATCGAGCTTCTGAAAGTTCGTCTTCCATACAACTTATTTGTTGTTCTAATGTTGCTATTTTGTTTTTTGCTTCTTCAAGCTAAAGAAATACAATTTGAATAGACAGAGAAAATAAATATGAAAATTACCTCGTCGTAGTGAAGTACTTTGGAACCCTTTTCATTAGCTATTTTTGGAGATTGTTTCAGTTCACCCATAGTTTTTTGGGCCGTTTCCAACATGTGTTTATAATTATCGCGTTCGCGCTTGAATCTCAATACTTGATTTTGTAAGGACTGCAATTCCTGATTGACCAAATTCAATTGGCCTTCGTATCTCATCTTGCACTCACCTACTTCACCTTTTTTAGCTTTATCTGCATTGTTTAGTCTACAAAACAAATTCTAAGCCAAGTAAATGTCATTAATTGCACCTACCTGATTCGTAATTGTCTAATTTCGTTTTCCATTGCCGAAGAATCAGCGCTAATGTTTCTCTGTATTTTATTAACTTTTTCATAATCATCTAATTTCTTGTTGAGTTCGTCGTTTTCCTTTCGTAAATAGTCCATTTGTCCATGAATTAGATCATATTCTCGTTTAATTTGATCAACTTCCGATTGTTTCTCTTCGAATAAAGCCTTAAGCCTTTGTTTATCAATGTCGTTTCCGTTGTAGTTCACTTTTGACATATCTTTAATTTTCTGTTCCATATCTAGTTTTTCTTTTATCCAAATATCTTGTTTGCTATTGTAGGTTTCTCTTAAAGTCCTTAATTCTAGTTCTAATTGGTCCTGTTCTTTTTTTAAGTTTTTAAATTGGCTACAAAAAAAAAACAAATGAAATATTGCATTTCGTAGTATAAGTGTTCATTATTCTTACTTCTCTAATGTTTCTTTTTCCATTACTAGTTTCGCTTTAATAACCACATGTTCCTCCTCAAGTATTTCATATTTGGCAGTTAAATCATCGTATTTTTGACGTTCGTTTGTAATGGTTTCATCTAGTCCTTGTTATAAAAATGAATAACTTGTAAACAAATATAATAAAATGACTCTTACTTTCAATGGATTCTTGATAATGTTTAAGGTCTAATTCCCATTTAACCCCGCCACTGGATTGAACCATTTCCAATTTTTTAATTTTATTTTTCAATGTTGCTAACTCGAGTTCCCTATTTTTCTGTTCTTTTTCTGCGTTAGCCTTCAGCACCTCAATCTTCTTCCTTTCATTTTGCAAATCAATCTCTAATTCTTTAATTTTCTTTTCCTGTTCTAATTTTGTATTTTTCTTATCTAACTCCGCCTTTTTCACTTTATCTTGAAGATTTGTTTGGCTCTGGAACGCAAGTTCAAATTTTGATTCTAGTTCTGCAAGTACAACTGCCTTTTTGCTCAATTCGTCTTTGAGTTTGCTGATTTCTCTTCCTTCGAGCTCTCCTATTTTCATGTTGGTTGCTGATACAACCTCTCTTTCACGTGCCAGGCTTTCTTCCAATTGCTTCACTAATTTATCTTTCTGATCAATAGTGTTTTCATAGCCTTTTATTTTCATATTTAAATTTTCTATTTGGAAGGTGAGTTTCTTCTTATCTTCTTCCAGTTTAGATTGCACGTCTTCTAAATTCTTAACTTTTTCTTTTTCTTTTTCAACCTGT
Organism: Hypothenemus hampei; assembly: GCA_013372445.1. Classification (NCBI taxonomy): domain Eukaryota; kingdom Metazoa; phylum Arthropoda; class Insecta; order Coleoptera; family Curculionidae; genus Hypothenemus; species Hypothenemus hampei. Next base: position 127,008 of record JABRWK010000219.1, on the reverse strand, counting down.
ATTAATAAACATGTAAATATGTACTTAAAATTTCTTAAATACTTAATATTTATTTATTGATTTACCTTGATTTCTAAATTTTTGCTTTGTTCTCTTAATTTTTTCTCACTTTCACTGAATTTACTTTCAAACTTACTGAGGCGACTCTCCAAATCCGTAATTTTCTTATCTTTAGATATGCTCTGAAAGTAACAAACACTCGGAATTTGCAAGTTTTATTAGAACAATTTTTTTACCTCGTTTTTAATTTTTTTCAACTCTTGAAGTGTTTCCTGTGAACTTCTAAGTTCTGCTTCTTTTTCTAATAATAAGACTGTAAGTGAGTCGTTTTTAGTGTTTAATTCTTTTATTTGGTCTTTTTTACTGTCTAATTCCTCTGCAATAAATAACCAATGAGATACGAGACAATTTAAAAATGGAAAAACTTACTTAGCTGATCTTTTAGTTTTGTTAATTGTGCTTTGTTTTCTTTCTTATCTTCGAGAAGAATTTTCTGTTCCTTTTTCAATTTATCTATCTGCTCTTGCAACTTACTCTTTTCCGTAGATATTTTGTCAAGATTTTCGCGTATTTTCCCTATTTCTAAATTTAATTTTTCATTTTCCTGCAACACCTTTGCTTTGCTACTTTTCTCATTATCGAAGTCTTGCTTTGTAGATTCGAACTTTCGATTTAACTCTTCGAGATCTTTTAGTGCTTTAGCTAAAGCTTTTGATTGGTCGGTGGTTATTTTATCTTTCTTCGGAATACTTTGGTTCTGGGTTGAACTGACGCAGGCTAGTATGTCGGTAATTTCTTTTTCCAAGTCACCTACCATAGTTTTTAATTGATCTCTAGAAGTTAAAGCTGAAACCTTCTTTGGAGTTCTGCTAAGGAATTTTTTTAGATCAGGCTAAAATTGATAGAAATCTTAGACGTGTAAACGTTTTAAAGACATGTTAACCCATCTACACCTTAAGTTTTTGATTGTCAATGGAATTGGATTTGGTATCCAATAAGGAAACCTTAGTTGGTCCCTTTACGCTTGTCTTATCCTGCACATCTTTTGATCGCGCTTTCAACTTCCTATTGTCAGCTTCAAGTTCTTCAACTTTTTTTCGAAGGACCGAAGCTTCTTGCTCACTTAATTCTAACTGTAATTTGATTTCATCAACATTTTCTGGAACGTCGTTGTTTTCATGGGAGGTTTCTGGAGTAACTCCCAGTGTTTGGTTGGTAGGGCTCAATTTTCGACCTAAAATTAGAACATTTTTGTTTGATCGCAGTTGAAATATAGTCTCCCAAAACCCGCATGTTAATGAAGCAAAAATAACAAATTAACATTGAAAGCTGCAACAAGTCTTTCACGCAGATCTTATGGGACTATTGAAGAGGCCACTGGTCATTTGATCAACGGCTATGATTGTCTATATTCAAAAAATCTGCTCCCTTTTGGTCCTGATCAACTGGGTTCCTCATAATAAATTAATGAATATACATAAACAACACTCACACATCAACCAATACATGCGATTTTAATAAAAATCCGCCTAAATATTGGATTTGCAGCGGCTTTAACATACTTCTAGCTCTTGTGGCCATTTTCTTAAGTTGCAATACTAAAGATTCATTATCTTCTTCCACGCGAGATACTTTTTTTCGCAAGTTTTCAGCCTGGAAATAAATATCAGTAAAAAAAATGAAGGGTCTTGTTCAACTGGAAATTACTTCCTCTTCTGCAAATCGCAATTGTTCCCTTAAATCAGCCTCACGTTCCAAAGAATCTTGTAAATCTCGTAGTAACTGAACTGGATCGTCCTGTGAACCACCTCTCGTCAAAGACTCTCTAGATATTTTTTGCTGAAATACATTTTTTATCGATTTAAGTTTCTGAATATTTGAGTTACTCACTCCTTCACTAGAAGCACTTTTGCCTATAGTTGCAAGTAGAGGCGGTTTTTTCTTTGAAGACGTTTTGTTGGTTTCTTCAAGTTTTCTGTTCGATTCTTCAAGTTCCTTTTGCAGTCTCAATGAAACTTCGTTGGAAATTTTTAAGTCCTGTTCCAAATGCTTAATTCGGTCTAAGTTTGACATAGTACCTGGCCCACTGGACAATTCTGTTAATTTCTTATTCATTTCGCTTCGTTCTGCTTCAAGTTGATCTACTTTACGTTCAGCTTTTCTTAGTTTGAATGACAATATTCGACAATTTTTCGTAGTTTGATCCAGTTCTTTCTTTATTGACGTATATTCTACAGCCTGATCTTCTCTAAAATTATCCTGCATTTCCTCAATTTGCTCTTCCATATCTCTTAGTTCTTTCTTCATATCTTCATTTTCATCCATAAGTTCTTCACAAACTGTTTCAGCTGCGAGCAGTTTTGATCGAAGCTCGTCGGCTACCTTTTGGGCTTCGTGAGCTGTAGGTCGAAGATCCAAATCCGCTTCTAATTCTTTAACTCTTAAAGAAAGGCTTCTCTTTTCGTCCCTGTAATCTTCTAGCTGCTGTTTTAATTCGTTGCATTTTTGTTGTAATTTCAACACCTCCGAAGCAGAAGTTTTGCTCGTACTCGTTTCCATCGCGGCTAATCTTCTAAGCAAAATGTCGCTTTTTTCACGTTCCAATCGATCACATTTTGCTTTAGTCGTTTCCAATTCTTTGCGAAGACTTTCCAGCTCTTCTCTTAGCTCACTATCAACTCCCACTAATGTGGTATCTGTAGTTTCAGTTCCAGCATTACTGATTGTGTCGTCGTGGTCTGACCCCGATCCTGAACTTTCGAAAGAGTTTTTCGGTTTTAACTTCCTTTTAACCTAATTAGAAAGTTCATTTTTGTAGATTGTCTACTGTTACGTTAACCAAAGACAAGAATGTTAAGTTGTCTTTGATCGGATACGTTTCAGTATAATATTTTAATATACACTATGGTGAGACAATGGCATTACAATAACATTTTAGTAGGAGTGCTTTGTTAGTTATTAATTTCGTGAACTTTGACATTGATTTTTTTTGTATATTAGCATTTGACATAAACAAATGATATATGACTTCTTACCGTGGATAGATATTAAAAAAAAAACGTTTAATTGAAGTTTGTACCATAAAATACTTAAGGTAAATCTACATAAAAGCTGTCTACTAAAAACTTGCTTTAGGAGTACAGTGGGATTAAAACACACAACAAATTAATTACTTGAATAAGAAATTGTACATCGTGATTATTTGGCTCCTCCGATATGGTCTTAACTTCTTTCACTTGAATCCTTCTGGAACCAGCACCAATGGAAGATGATTCTTTAATGGCATGAAGTTTTTGGACTCTTGCCGCTAGACTATCGTTTTTATCATATAAAGAAGCTTTTCCTTCTTTTGTAACTGAAAAACTGTCTGAAACTTTCATGAAAAATCATTTCATTGATTATTTACAGAATCATTTTTAACAAGGATGTAGAGTGTTTAACACCCTCTTACCAGTTCTTGATTCCATAAGTCTTTGTTTTCTTTTGGGTAATTTAATACTGACGGTCGGTACAGCTTGGGTATCATCTTCAAGATTTGCCAAATCAGGAGTTGAAATCCAGGAGGATGGATTGGAAAATTCACTATCACTACTGCTTCCTGATCGTCCATTATCTCCAGCTATGTTTGAACTTGATACCCAACTTCTTCTACTACTACCATCACTATTTGCGCAGATGTTTTTTAAATAATTATTCCTGGACATTGATAATGTTTACCTCAAATTTAATGATAAACTGGGAGTGGAAGCTGTGGAGCTGTCGCGTTTTAAACTTGACTCATCTCTTTTCTTTCCGCCATGTTCTTTGTAGTCCCTTAGAAAAGGAAAATAAATATGTTGCAATGGCATATTACATGTTTAGCCAAGAGATAAATTTATAACTAGTACAAGGTTAAAGCCACATGTAGGTTCAATAAAACCGTCAACAGCTGTGAAAAAGTTATTTTATCCTCTTTAAACACGACCAACTGGAAAACAGTTTCCAAAAGAACCGTTAACATTCCTTACTTTTCAGATAAACATGTTTCCTTTTTATCTTTGAACGTCTCGAAAATAAACTTACCTGAAGCATCTTTTGCACCTCGTTGGCCATCTAACTTGAGGATGAAATCCCAATGGACACAAAGGGTCTCCTCTTGCCAAAGGGTATAAATTGTGCATTAGTAAGCTATATTCTTCTGAGCTACACAATAAAGGTATGAATTTTTCCAAGTGTAAGAATTTACGTTTATAGTTGCTCGGATATTACGAGAACAGTGCGTCTAAATATAGCACCAGGTCTATTAACATTTCCTGTATGATTTAGAAACTTTTTCTCTCTAAATTTTCCTAAAAAAGTTTTCTTCGACTCACCGTAAAACTTTAATTTTCTTTATTTACGTGCACCACTGTATAATATTCCAAAAATAAAAAACTATTCTGCTACTTCATTTTAGTGCGTAATATTCGGGGGACACGCGCTTTTTACGTGAGTTACAACCACATTTCTTGTCACCGTATCTAATTTTAATGAAATTTATATAAATTATGTCTATGAAATCATTCATTACACAGATGGACACGTTAGTAGAAGAAACTCAGAGAACGAGCGTCTGCGATCTAGTAATTTTTGGACGTCAATTTAGCGTCACGTTAGATTTAGCAGCAATACCAGTTTCGTAGCTTACTTAAACCGGGAACTTTGCCAAAAGGATTGTTCGATGCTTTTAGGTAACGCACACATTATTTTCAACTGATTGGAGCACCAATAGGAATTCAATTTTTCTTTCGTTTTATTTAAAAAAAATAATAATAATATTATATATTTAATTTTTTCTTGTTTTTAGCATATTTGTCAGACAAAATAGAGTTGAATAGGGAATCAGTTCATTCTGACTTGTTTATTCGTGAGTCATTTAAAGTTCAATTTAAAATTATTATATGATGCGCAGCACACTTGAAGGATTCCACCAAAACATGGATAATGAAATGAAAAAAAAAATATATATAAATTTCTTATTGAAAATTTATTATTTTACATTAAATGTGAAAAGATAGAATATGAAGAAATATCTCTAACTATACAAAAAAGATTCGTTTATGTAATATAATTAGAATAATTTTTTTTTATGATTTACCTATATGTATATTTTTATTTCCAAAGGTACTTTATTATTTTTCTTTTAAATCAGACGTTATTTCGTTACGACACAAAGAACCTCTTTTCAGTTGCATTTACTTAGTTCTCCTTTATTATTATTATTATTATTATTATTTTTTATATTGAATTTTGCGAAGATCAATGAAATTATTGAAAAAAAAAATGTTGAGCTTTCAATTACCGAAACTTAATAACAAATACAACAAACAGCAATTGTACAAACATTAGTTAAGTACATCTAAAAGTATGTAATCATTGTGTCGTATTCTGAATATTCTATATATATAGTTGGTTCTTCCTATTTATTCGCTACTTACGTAATAATAATTCACATTAGATGTGTGGTAAGAATCTACACTAAAGGAACGCTTAATGGGTCATTAATTTAGAATATAAGAGAATATTTGGCCTTATCGTTCCTTCCTAGAAATAAAAATGTTAACTTTGCATTTGTTTTTAGTACTCTAGTAACAATACTAGATAGCTACACGGCCAATTACTATAAGTAAATTGTTAAATGTATTTACAATCATATTAAGTAATTTTGAAGAAAAATCAAAAAAGGAAAAAAAAAGAAACAAATTATTGTGACATACAAATAAGACAAAAAAAAAATAATTTATGTAATTCCTCGATATGTAATTTTTCCTTTTTAATTTAATCGTTATATTCAAGGCAAATTACCTATATCGAGTGGTAACAATAAAATAAATAACAATTGCAGATAGATCGCTCAATTCCTGTCAATAGATCGTTTGTTTCATCAAACATTTCCTTTCAATAACAATAACGATAGGAAAATTCGATTCCTATCAAAATGTATAGTTTTCCATTTTTTTTTTTTTTAAATATCCTTTGTACGTTTAAATATTTAATATTAAATATAAAAGTTTCACCAAAAAAATATCCTACGGGAAAAGTGTGTGATTAAATTTACGTAGCAATGGTTTTAGTGAAACTTTAACAGGATAAAAATTGTTTTAACACAGTAGGCAGAAAAATATTTGTTCTCTATCACTATTTTCGACGTCACATCTAAATAGATTGAATGAAAACCACATTTGAGTTTATAAAGCTCAAAATACCACAAGAAGAATATTGTCGAAGAAAAAGCGTAACACTACTTTGTTATTTTTTTTTTTTTATATATTTTGTACACTTATAGTGAATAGATTCTTCTTGAAATTTAGAAGTAACGACAACAAATATATATATATCATATTTAGTACCAGGTCCCTACTGTCTTATTATCGATTGTTTAAACTTTTTTTTTTTTCAAGTAATAATAAGTAAACCTATATTTCATTAAACTTTAGAGAAATCTCACCTAATTAAGCACCGCATCCACTGTTAAAAGGCAAAACTTTACCTTCATTGTGGATTTTTTAACTCGAGAGATAAAAATAAAGCTTTAGTTTTGAGCAAGAAAAATTACCATATATTTCAAATGAAAATTATGCATTTTAACAATCTGTGGGAGGCTCAATTTCTAATTTTTTAGTTGAAACACTGTGAATTTTATGAAGATATCACACGACTAGTTTAATAAGAAAACTCGATAAGAGACTCATTTTTCACCTCAAAACTTGTCTTAAATCACGAAAAACCCTTATGCGTATATCAATGGCAGTGGATGTTCTTCCATCAGACCGCACCGCGGGTATTAAGAATATATTTTGTTTTTTTGGCATCAACGAGGTTATAAATAGCGGATCTTAGCTGTCCCTATTGATGAGTACAAATTACATTTCGTATGGAATAGACTTTACTTGTTAAAAAACACTAATTGCAAGTGCAGTTTTTGGTATGATAAGATGTTCTTTAGAAATTTGAAAGGATTCAATTTTTTACTTTTGAAAATCCAAATGTGTTATTTTAGTGTTATTGCAATGTTTGTGCCCCGTATGATGTTAAAGCAAGGTAGAGTGTGTTCCGTACGAAAATACAGATAATGTTATTAATCGTTTTCTTTTAGAATTTTAGTTGTGAAACGTATACAGGTGTACTATTTAAATTAACATATCGACGAAAGAATCAGTTCAGATTAAATCGAATTGTACTTAAAGAAAAAATTTTAGTACTTGCAACAATTTATGGTTATATAAATTTAATAAACATCCAATTGTAAGGAGAATACGTTTAGAAAGCAGTTAGTACCCTGTATAATAAAATAACTTAATAAACAACCATTATTACTAATTAACTAATAAACCTAGAGATGGAATAATCTCAATTTTAACCATTTGGGCCCTAAATATAATAATTTAAATACATATATATATATATATATATATATATATATATATAATACAATAATTTAAAATTTCAATTTCTCGTTAAAAATATGCATCGATGTAACACTCTTTTTTTAACCAAAACTTATATTAAGTGCAAAGCTCAACGTAATGTAACGCGAAACATCTTTTCTTCACTTTTGTTTCGTACAATGTAATATTGAAAAATTCTGATATAAACTGCCATCAAAATGAAAATTCAAGAACACATAGTAGTTTAATTATTTACCATAGCTACTCCTAATTGTTTATTGATTTTTAGTTTCTATTATTTGAATATTACAGATTTGTTCACAAATTTTCTCAATCTTGTTCATCTAATTTTCTCATTTATTTATTTATTGCTTCATTATTCACTTTGCTAGCAGTTTTTCTTTTGTTTTTAATTCAGTAAAAGTCGTCATTTCGATGGTATATTGATCATTTGCATCGCTTGTTTTTGAATAATAACATGGTTTTTAAAGGCATTTTCGTGATATGTCTAAAATGACGCTTCTACCAGATAAGTACCATCCATACCACTGCCAGTTTGATTTGCTTGAGCGGTAGATGCAGCGGGCATGTATTTTCCACAAGTATGTTGATATCTGGAAAATAATTGAAAAAAGGAAATCGTAAAAATTAAAGCTTAATAAATATTTGGACTGGATAGATCTTGTAATCATTGTAACAGATACTTTTTCCCATTAATCTATTAAAGTTAAATAAAATTTTCTTGGCTGATGTTTAGAAAGATATAAAAGTTTGATTAATGTTTTAAATTTTAAGTTTGAGGTCATCTGCCGGACGGGCTATTCTATTTTTGTATAGAATATTTCAATTTTTTGATAATGCTCACCTTCTAGGACAACATCGTCCACAACAAGATTGAAAAAGACCAATTGAAACAGCAGAATGAGCCGGACTTGCCAATGGCGATGGTGAACCTGGTCTCTTTGGGTGGCCATTATAAGGTACCTAAATGATAAGACAATCAGTTCTAATTGAAAAACCGCGAATAATACCTTAAGTTCCATTCTAAGATATCATTTTAAAAACAAATGAATAGTAATATTTTACCTCTAACTCCACAAACTCCCTATCTGTGGTTTTTCCAAACAGCGCAGCAAATGGTGATGTTGCAATTCAAAAATGTCTTCTTCCCTATAATTGTCATCCAATTCAATGCCTGATTCTTGAGCAGCCAGTCTGGCTTCAGCCGCCTTCTTTTTACTAACAAATGCAGCTCCTGAAGAAGCTTTTGCAATTCTGATCCGTGCCAAACGGGCTTTCTAAGAAATAATCAAGTGTCTTAAACACAATGCGATATATTTTAAAAAAATTTAAACGATTTTTCACTGTTAAAATGCTGACATAATTCTGTTTTCTTTAAGATTTACGATTCGATGTCGATATTGATCAGGCAGCCCTAATGATGCAAAATAAATTATTTGAGCGTTAAATGCAGTATTAAAGCCAAGTGGGTTAAAAATCAATATATTCAATGCAAACACAATTAATGGTAAATGTTGACAGAAGTAAAATGGTGACTCTTGTCATTTTCATTAGGTTTATGTAATTTATACTGCTTAAAATAGAACTGTAAATAGATTAATTGGCTGAATGCTTTTCATAAAAATGAGCTGTTCTGGGTGCTATATCCGATTGCATATTTTTGAATAGTAATAAACTGCAAGGAATATTCAAATTCATCAGTTAAGCAATCGTTCAAATGCTAACATAATTAATTGAAGAAAATTTCTCTGGAAATTGAAAGGGCACCAATCATTTCTTGGCTAATAGAAAATTCAGATAGATTCGTACTTTTAAAATTTGGCAAGAAGATCACCGGCTGGATTGATTAAACGGTCTCGTGGGCGCCAGCTCGCTTTTCCTATCTTCACTTTGAGAAAAACAAATATATTCGCCGAAAAACAAGGCACGTTTCAGAAAACAGCCTTCTGAATTATTAAAAACGCTTCTACGTACTTACCCTTTGCGCTTTCCTTTTATCTGCTCTTTGGTTTTGATGGTATATTCTGCTGAAATTTGATACTATAACTGGCACAGGAAGGGCAATCACCAATACGCCACTCAGTGAACACACTCCACCAACAATTTTTCCTGCAATTGTTGCTGGTACCATATCGCCATACCTACGAATTGGTTCTTAATTAAATTAACGTGTCTGATATGACGGACATGTTTCAATATGAAAATTTAATGGATTTGAAATTCCGAGGAGTTCTGATTAAAAAAAATATCACAACACAGCAGGACGAATGTTTTTAAACCAATAAACAACAATTCAAAAAACAATTACTGTTAAAGTCTGATTATTTTTAGGTGTTTTCTATAAACATCCATTTCAGATTTAATCTCGTAAATTCCTGGACGTCAGTTTTTAATTATTTGAACTTTGTTATGTTTACGATATATTTTTTAACCTTTCTTGGTTGCCCTGCGAACGAAACTGGTGTACATAGTACATGAAATATTTCGAAAATATCTTTGAATTTTCAACGACGTGTAAAACATTTTATTGTTGTAACGTAGAACTTTTGCAGGAAAGTTCAAACTTTTAATCTGAAAGCACCCACTATAATTTTGTAAAAAATTACATAAATAAAACGATCTTATTTGAGCACGATGAATAAAATACAGACATAAACATGGTTATTTATTTATCTTGTGCATTTTATTGTTTTGGCTCCATTTTCACTTTTGTTACAAAATACATACATATATTTCATTTTTAAATACATATACATATATCGCAAGAGTGTATCAATTCGACAGTTATGTGTGATTTTTTAGTTAATCGCCTTTTCGGATTGTACGAACGAAGCTCTACGAGCGAACTAAACCAATTCAATAATACCTTGAGGGATCTCAAAAAGATAAATAAAAGAAACGAGTAAATACATCTAACATACCTTTATAGGTCAATCAGTTTTTCGACTTTGACGAAAAGTGTTTTTCTCTTTTTTCTTTTTTTTTTTTTTCGAATTAATATCGTCTTAATCTGGCTGAGCTGGATAGGTAGTAATATATGTATCATACTTTAAGCAAATTGTAAACTCTTGACTTTTGAAAATGAATCAACAACATTTCGAGATAATTTTACTACGAATGAGTAATGTTATGCGTTTTTGCAAAATGTTTACTCGTTCATTTGTCGGACATCAAAATTTTACAATTTAATAATGAAATTTTAATTGGTTAATTTTCATCTATTGACTGAATGAATAGACTCAATTCTAATATGAATAAATAATGACTGTTTGAGAATTAATTATGATACAATTGTGTACTGTTGCACAAATTAATTATACATGAACATTAGGTTGGATAGGTTTGAATTTGTTGTTGTTTTGGAGGATAAACGTCGAAACCCTTTTTGAATTGTGTATAAATGATTAACGAACGGGGAAAAGTGATTTAGTTCGAACTCACCCTAAAGTTGTCATTGTGACTATAGTATACCAAAAGGCGGCTGGAATGGAAGTGAACGTCTTGCCTTCATTTTTCTCTGCATAAAACATAACAGTTGCAAAAATAATAATGGCCATCGCTAATGAAAATACTAGGAAGCCAAGTTCGGAAGCGCAAGATTTAAGCGTGTACCCCAAGATTCTAAGGCCTTGTGAATGTCTGGAAAACTTAAAAATACGAAAAACCCGAAATACTCTCAGAGTAACGAAAGCTCCGGAAACGTCGTCATTGTCAGTGATTCCCAGTCCAATGTAATATGGTAAAATAGCGACAACGTCTATTATACTCATCACAGACCGCACAAACTTATATCTGTTTGGAGCAGCAAACATTCTTAATAAATATTCTGCGGTGAAAATCATCACGCATGCAGTGTCCAGGCAGAAAAATACAATTTTATAACGTTCACCGCAGGGAAGCGAGCCGGCACCTCCAGGTCTACTACCACAAGGTACTGTTTCTACTACGTTCGCCATTACGGAAACTGCAATAAAAAACCCGGTAACGTAGTAGAAAACAAGAGCGGCGGTTGATGTATGGGGATTTTCAAATGCCCTCCACATTTTCTGTCGTATGTTGGTGAGCTGCTGCAAATTTTGATCACCATTTTCAGATAATTTATCGTCCATCAGCCGCTCCGCATTTTCCCTCTTCCGGTCCCTGTAGTCTTCGTAACAGCAATCTCCGATAACATCTGGAAGTATGCCAAAAAATGCCAATTCTTCATCATAACTTGTTAAACACTCATGTTTTGGATAATGCAGTTTGCCTGTACGATAGTAATTTAAAATGTGGCGGAAAATATCAGGGTCACGGTCAAAGAAGTATTCTTTAACATCTTCGTCATAAAAGAACTCGCGTTCGTTTGAACCTAAAAGAGTATCGGGGTATTTTTCAAGTGTATTTCTCCAGGTTTCAAATCGGCGTCCAGACACGTTGATAAGAAGCTTTTCGTCGTCGGCTTTTCGGCGATCTTTAGGTATTGGAGGCGGCGGAAGTGGATGAGTGGCGATGGGAACCCATCCAATGGCCGCCGCCCGGGCAAATGGCAGCCAAGCGGCGACCGAGGCCATGCTGTGCGGAGGAATGTTCGCTTCGAAGACCAAGTCGAGCTAGAAGGGCTCACGCTAATACAATTTCTTACTCACGCATTGACCCTTCCATTTAAAGATCTCCAAAATAGCGGCTTGCAACAAAACTTGATTTAAATCATATACAGATGTTGGAAATTCTCTCCTTCTCGCCAGCTGATCCCAGTGCAAATCGCACCTTCAGGACACTGTCGTGAGCTTACCCGGTTTCCAACCTCACTATCGTACTTACACATATCAACAAAAGTAGTTCAAAAATAAACACAAATCTATTTCAGTTACGCGGCGTGGACTCATGTTGCTGTTATCGGAGTTTGAAATACTGCTCGCTGCGGTCAGTGTGGAGCTACAGCCGTGGCGTCTAGGCCATCTTCCGACCGACGCCGACGCTCACCGACGCGTTTTAATAAACGCTCATTTTACGTTTATGGTACAACGCAAGTCTTCTTTCTATCGATCAGGAAGGGATATCTGATTCGTTCGTTACTCACTCCTCGTTATTTCTTGCTTTTTCATCTTTAAAAAGGTCAAATTACTACTTTTACTATTTTTTTTCAGAAAAGAATTGGACATTTACCTGTCATTCCTAATAAGACTATATCTCACGAATGAGTCTTTTAGAAAGACTTCTAGACCGTATAAAATTTGGATAGTAAAAGGCGCTATTTACAAAGGCCTTTAAGAAGTTTTTCAATATTTAACATTTCACATTTCTATACTCCTGGATGAAAAAGGTTGTGAGTATAACACTTTGTTTGGAAAGCTTGTCTATTACAAAAAAGGTACCCTTGGCAAAATTCGATTAGTGTCACGGTTCCTTCGTAATTTAACTTGTAATGTTTGGAGGTAGTTTTTGTACAAATAACCAAGGATGAACAACAAATAATTATTAAAAGTGTCCCCCATTCACACGAATACATAAATTTTACAATTTTTTTTGCGATAACTTCTTTATCGCATCTAAGATGATTTGTTTGTCTCCCAGACACGTTCCCAAATTTATCTTCATTATTTTCAGGTGTCATTTAAGCCGTAGACTTAAATGCTCCCATAAAAATAATCCAGTGGATTTAAGTTTGGTAAACGTGGTGGCCAATTTATGGGAATGTCATTACCTCTACCTATCTATTTATTTAGGTATTTCGGATTTAAGTAATTTCGATCATTTAAAGGGAAAATTGGTGGAGCTCCATTATGCATAAACCGAATATCCGTTCCGAGTTCTAGAGGTAAATCCTCTAACAAATCTGACAATGTATTTTGCAGATATTCCAGATAAATTTCCCCTGTTATTTTTTGTGGAAAAAATAACAAGATCCAAAATAAAATTGACAATTATTTTTGTTCACACATTAATTTTAAATTTGTTTTGATAATTTTTATCTCATTTTCATTTTAACTTAAAATTTTTTAATTCTACATTAAAACTAGTGTCAAACATTAAAAGAACATTTCATTAGGAAGAAACTATGACTCTAATTTTATCGAGAATATCTCTAACGTAGTGGCCAAGTTATCCAAACAATCCTTTCAACTCAGGGGTGTAGAAATTTCAAATTTTCAAATATTAAAAAACCGTAATTGTACGCCTATGAAATTACGGAATAGAATTATTTTTACCAAAAACTAAGTTCATAGATCAAATTTCAGTAACATCGCAATTTTAAATTAATGACAAAAAAATCAATTCAAAAATTGAAACTTTGAACTCTCCAGCGTCGAAACTAAGCAATTTTGGACTAACAATAACATGAGTTAAATTTGTTAATTTCGATTCAATCAATATGTGATCGAGTGGTAGAGAACACTCTGTATAAGTTTGAAAACTAGCATATCTTTATTAAATATACAGGATATTTCAAAGATTAATAATTCATTAAAATTTTAGAAAGAATTTCATGTATGATTGATTTGGCATCAATTGCATATTAAAAGTATTGTTATTAAATTTTTAGAAAATTTCATGAGGATGGTCCTTTTTCAACCTTTGTCTTGAAATATTTGTCCTTTTTTTAGGAAAACCAATTGAGAAAAACAACTCAATGGAAACTTGTCAACAACAATTCGAATAGATGTTCATAACAAAAGCGTATAAATTTAAAACGATCAATAAAGGTCGTGATATTTAAATATCAATTTTGTTAAAATTATAATTCAGGACTCGTTGAACTTCGTGGTTTGGCGAAAGAAACAAAAAGACGACAAGGATCTGTGCATATATTGTTTGAAAAAGGAAATTTTCAGATATAAAGGGCGGAAAAATAATAGAAAGAGGAATTATTTTTCTCGATTTGTTCAACCAAAAGCACGAAATGCTACAAAGGATTCCTTTGGAAACCTCTCCTTTTACAGTTAAATTCTTAAAACGTTCTAAAAATTAAATATGAAAAAAAAATCGTATGTTTCAATAAAAATTCCTTTTAAAACTATATAAAATATACAGGGTTTTTGCAATTTAAATATAAAACTTTCAGTAGTGTTTAGAAACCCAAAACTCTGAAGCAAAGAGAAATGCAAAAGTAAACAAGTTTATGTATTTTTAGCCTATTTATTTGTATTTTATTTATGTTTTACCGCTTGTTTAATATAAATCTTGTTCGAAATGCTGTCGTTTTGCAAAAATTCAAACATTACATCACAAACAGAAGAAAACACTAAGCTCTTAAGATTTCGTGTCTTAATGTTTGACGTTCTGGGAGTTTTAATATTTAAATTGGATGCTTTTTCAGGCCCGGATTAGATCTTTTCATACAGCCCTAGAGAGAATATAAATATCGAGGTTTTTTTTTTATTTTCTGGTTACCAAATTTTCTAAGGCCAATGATGGATTCGAGCCCTTTGCAATTAAGAAACCATTTATCTGTTGGTTAATCTGTTCTAGGACAACCACACAATTTCAGTTTTAACTGTACAGGTCTTAAATTATTACTTCATGTATAAAGGATCATATGTGTACATTGCATATGTAATTTAGGCCGGTATTTGCTCAGTTAATAGCTCTGTGCTACTTGACCCTTTTATGCAACAATAAATTGCACAAATTACTGAATTTAAGATACAGTTTTCTCAAATATTCGTATGTCACTAATGAGAGAGAAACCCTTTTGACTTTTGTTGAAATCAACCCTGTTCTCATCTTGATCTACAGGGCTATGACCATACAACAAAAAGTGGTTTTCTTATTTTCGCTGCAACTTTTAACGAAATTGACAAAAAATTCACAATCAGGAAAAAAGTGAAAAACATACACCTTTAGTTCATACTACACAAATTTTTACTAAGTTATTTAGAACAGGAAATTGTGTGAACTGAAAGTGTGTGGGGTGCTTCTTAAATAGTCCAAATATATTTTTTTATTGTGTAACTTTCATTCTTCGTGTGAAAATGATTAAGTGTAGAGATAAAGCAAAAAAAAAAGAAATTAAAAATAAATAAAAATTCAATTTTTCTTTAATCAACCTATATTTCTACATAATTAATGTGTGTAGAATTGTGATGGAACTACACTGGAAAAAGATATGGTATTGCCACTTTTACATGATTTCTATTGCACTAAAATCAAAATTATACAAGGTGTTATGCGTTCGGAAAACTTTGCATGAAAATGATTAATAATAAAGTTGAAACTCCTTTTTGGTATGTAAAAGTGCACGTGTAAAAACCGTATAAAGCATTTGGACAAAACATAAAGCATTTTTAATTTAGAAATTACTATTTATATTATTATTATCAATATTATTATCATCCTATTATGACTTCGTTATGTACAAAACATTAGTCTTTTTTAAATATCGCAAAATAAAGAAAACCAATGATTAAGTATTGATTTTTTTTTTTGGTTTTAGGGGGTAAAAAC
>JABRWK010000219.1:63847-102525 GCA_013372445.1 Hypothenemus hampei | reverse complement strand
GAAACACAACAAACGAACTGAAATTGTAAATAATACGAGAAAAAAAAAGATGTTTCGCAAAAAAACTAGATTTTATCATTTAAACGGCCTACACACTGTCACTTTGACAGTACAGTTTTTAAGTTGGTAACATTAAGTTTGAGTAATCAAGTGTATGAGCTGTACAGTTCAAGTAGTCGCTTATTAACTGTACAATTTTCTCAAAATAAAGTAACATTCACATAAATTCTTTCATTTGCTGATTAGGCCTTTTTACTCTAATACTTTACCTTTCGACGAAACCAATATACAGTCGAGTTCAATAAAAAGGCGTACACGACTTAGAGAGAGAAGTTTGACAATCACATTTGAATTACATGTAGTTGTCAAACTTCTCACTCTAAGTCGTGTACGCCTTTTTATTGAACGCGACTGAAACTGATGTAACTCAAATACTTTTTCTTGAATTAACTGCACAAATACTTACAATTATTTCTCTATTAGTTATTTAGCATTGTGCAGTTACACTGAGGGTATGTAGGGCTCTTTATACATATATGTGAAATTTTAGGACCACCATTTTTCCTCGGAAATTCAAACCAGACAATATAGAGCACTGGAAGTTATATTAGGAGCAGGATATAGTTATCCAGCTGATATTTGGTCTGTAGGATGTTTGGCGTTTGAATTAGCTACAGGCGAAATGTTGTTTAGTCCAAAAGGATCAACTGAAATATCCGCTAATATTGATCATTTATGTTTAATTTGGGAAACATTAGGTGGAATACCACGTTATATTACAGAAACAGGAACGGAGTCTAAAAAGTACTTTTTAAACGGTATCGCATCTCGATAAATTGGTGAATCAATTGACTGATTGCAATTTCTAGGTCATTTAAAGGATATTCCAGCTGACATGATACGAATATGGAAAACTGAAGATGTATTGGTTGAAAAGTACAAATGGAAACGTCTGGATGCCATTCCCTTTGCCGGTTTCTTGTCAAGCCTCATTGAACCGGATCCGGCACTTCGCGCGACTGCAGCACAAGCATTAAACAACGAATGGTTATTGTGTCCTGATATATGATGTGAAATTTCACTGTTCACTTTCCTGAATATTTTATTTCTTTGCCGGTCCTCGAAATGTTCATGATTTGATACATGTACGTGGTTTAAGTAAGAATTAAATGTTGCAACAGTTTTTTACCATCATATTTTATAAACTCTACTATTCTAATGTAGTTAGTGTTGGTTTTTGTAGAACATGTGAACGACTTTATCCTCTTTGTGGTTATATATTAGCCCTAATTTAACGACTTTCCTTAATAAAATATTAAAAATTTAACTTCCCATTATTTACTCATAAAAATACAAAGCACTACACATGTTTACATATGTGCCGGTTCAACAACTTTTAATCTAAAGCCTGTGTACCTATATTAGCAGTCATATATAAAATTTGTCAATAAGAATTAAAAACTAAATATCACTCGACATGAATAGCACCTACAAGTGGCAGCTCTTCCCATTTTTTTCTTCTCTCGCATTTGCGGCAAGGTTTAGACGAATTATGGCAATTTTTATGGTAGACTGCATTACATTTGTCGCACTAAAAAAGAAATTAAGCGAGTATTATAAAATCGTCTTCAGTTAAGTACTTACTCTAAAGACATTTTCCACATCAAAGGGAAATAAAGCTTTGGGGTTGTTGCAAATTTCACACACAAATCCTTTTTGACTGCAAAGCCAACAGGTTGCTACGTGATCCTTACCAAACTTAACTACTTTTTGCAATTGCTGTGCCAAAATGGAATTTCGAATTTCATAAAGATCCTTAAAATTTTATAAAAAACAAAATGTTCAACTTATCTTAAGGGAAAAAACAATTCTTACAGCTATTGAATACTGATGAATGTGTTCATACATGTACTCTCTGGGCCACATTTGTTTTTGGAGCTGTTCAATAACAGGTTCACGACACGTGTATAAGTAAGCTCTTAAAAAGTTCAGTTGGGTTCTCAATATTTGCAACTCCGCCATTTCTACGGTTACTCCATATATAAAAGGATTGACAACTTTAAAGTCTATAACTGGATGATCCTTAATTTCATTTATGTAATTAAAACTTTTCTGGGACACAGGGTATGGTTTAAAGTCCCAATTGTAAATAATTCGGGCTGGAATAGGAATGAGCTCCGGGCTCATACACTCATCACAAAAATACCCTCCTGTATAGCAGCAAATGCTGAAAAACACTTTATCAAACTAGGAAATTTAATCTAAAGAAACACACTTATAAATAAATCCTTCAAAAGGTGATTTACAACCGATACATTCAAAATTTTGTACATCCAGCCCTTTTTCAGATGCAATTTTTAATAATTGAGCGGTCAAAGATGATTCGGATCTTACAATTTGTGGCCTGGGTTCTACTGGGCTTGCAGGCTGTTCTTCCTAAAAATTCTAATCTGTAAACACGTATTAATGATTAAAATACAGTTGTTTTTGTTCTCACTGAAGTATCTGTTGGACTTAAATTAGGCTCTTCTATTCTTTCATCTTCAAATTTTTGCCATAAGCCTCTAATATCAGGAGTTCGTATATAACTACCTCCCACTAAATTGTAACTTTCAACTAGAGAAGTAAAACTACAATCCATAGATTTTCCTGGTTCTTCTGGAACACTTTCGCGTTTTTCTAAGTGTGTTTCTTGTTCTACATTACCAGACCAGCCTCCTCTAAATAAAGAATTTCCTAGATTGGGGCTAATATTATTTGCAGCATCCTGTTTTTTTGCTTCTGGGTCAGAATTGTGAAAAGATGAACAAGGAATTTCTGCACTAGGTTTAACTCGATCTTTAGCTAAGATTATTTTTAGAACTTCGTCTTCAGTTAACGCAAGAGCCTGCCTCAAACTTGAAGTTTGTGATCCTAAGCTTACGACAGAATTTAGGGATGCGGTGTCACTAGATTCCTCTTGATAAACCGTCTTAACGTCTTCATCTAAAGCCATTGCTACATCATCGCAATGAGCCAAAGGAGTATTTTTTAATGTTGGTGACCAAATTCCTGCCAGAATCAAGCTTTGCATCTGCCAGTTGTTTAACAAACTTGAATTGGTTGGAATCGTGAAGGTTTTGAAGTCTTCAATTCCTTCAATAAGTTTTTGAGCAACTTCCAATAAATCACTGTCTCTGATATATGCATTTGCATTATAATAAGACTTTAAAGCTGAAGGGTTTTGACGAATTGCTGATAAATAAGACGATAAGAGCGAATCATTTAAAGCTATCCGGATCCATGCTCTACATTGTCCTACTTCTGTGGTTATTTGAGTTAAGTTTGTTATCTAGAAATAACAAATATACTAGCGTTTGTACAATGCTACATTTACAATTACCTGTGTAATAATTTGTTTGTGAGATATAATAAGAAGAGGAGCCCAAAAGTCTGGTGGTTGAGGTCTTTCATCTATACCAGCCAAAGCTTTTCTAAATTTATAACTCACAGAGTCCCTTAAACCATGTAGAAACATTGCTTCAATTACAGTGCATAGTTCATTGGATGCCTCAGTCACGTCTGTGATCTTGTTCAGCTTATTTTCTTCCACGTTAACATATTGAATTTCCTTAATAATATTTGATAGGTTCGATGTAATCGACTGTTTGATAATTTCATTTTTTTTATTTGATGGTGAACGAACACTTTTTAGAAATTTATTCATGCTGATTTGTTAAAAATATGTTCATTTGGAACTGAAAGAAACATTTTCAGAAAACACGTATCAACAATATCTAAACTGTCAATACCATATATGTTCACCTTCTATAAATTGCTGCAATTTACCTGATCTCTCTCTATCTCTGAAATATGAATTTCAAAATATTACTTCACTGTTCTAAAAAAATGCGATATAAAAATAAAAATATGTAAATAAGGCAAATGTCATAACATAACCTAAAAATTATGAAAGTTATTCATATCAGTTCTTCTTCTTTTTGGTTTTCATTTTTTTTTATTTTAAGTTAAAAAGAAAAGTAAATGTTCGAACTAGAAAGAAACAGTTAAATCAGATGCATTTTTCAAAATTTATCAATATTTTATTAGTGGTTCTAGTTTATTTTTTTGAAGATACGTTGACATTACGCTTTCGAATCTACATGAATATGTATATCGATTGATATCGATATTTATATAAATTTAATTATCGATTTTTTTGGTACTGACTAATTTACTTTACCATATAACCGTAAGCAGGAAATATGCAAATATTGTAGGTATTTTGTATATATTATAGTATACAGATCACTCTTCAGTTAATTTATTTCTTATAGATATTTTTGGGCAATTGCGTTGTATGAAAGCTTGCGCAGTTTCTAAGTCTACAAGTCAATGTTTATTTGCTGCGCAAAAGTACAGTTGTATTCAAAAAAAACTCATACACCGATTAGAGAGAGAAGTTTGACAATCAGATTTGGGTAAAATTGACTTATTTAGCAGCAGATGTCATAGGTTAACAAAATTGACAAAGCATTGTCATTGGTCGCTTTAATAGCCGGTTTTACCCAAATCTGATTGTCAAACTTCTCTCTCTAATCGGTGTATGAGTTTTTTTTGAATACAACTGTACATGCAAAAAAATGACATGCAGTAAGCTGATTTGGAAATAAAATTAAATTTTAGTGGGATTATTCTATAATAATCAGTCTAATAATAATTCTATATAAACTTAAACTAAGCAGTAAGTGTTGTCAACTGTCCTAATGGTTTTTCGAAAGTAGCATTTTCCAAATTGATTCTTATACGATTTTGGGTAACCCTTTGATTAAGATTTTTTTGAACATTTGCATTTCTATGTTTATCCAAATGATCTGAGTTTAACAACCAAAAAGGCCTATGTTCTCGGGGCCATTGATTTAGCCGATTGACCAAAACTGCATCTCCACGCGCGTCCGCTGGGATTTTTTGTGTAGATCCGTCGTCTGATTCTCCAATTCGATTTTCCAGTCCGACTTCTACTTCAACGCTAACACCATCGTCTTCATCGGGATTTCGGAATCGATTACCCAAGTCTGGATATCCTTTAGGGCTTGATCCAGCGTAAGTTGGGCGTTGCGCTGATGCCATTCCCAATACAACCATTAAGGTTAAATAGTAGATTTGAAATTCCTTTTTAATGATAACCCAATTGAACTACAAGTGATAAAAACCACAGAATAAATAACTTACCATTTTCAACCTCACTCAACCACTGCTGAAACAACAATGATATGCGATTAACAATAGGTTATGATGGACTGTAACAAAGGAACCAATTAAAATTCTAAGAAACTGTTCAAGAGGCAAAGAATTTAACGCCGTCACTATAGGGAATCCCAGTCCCAATAATAAACAATATGTCGCGTTAAAATCTTTTACGTTTCGTTGAATACAAATCGAAACTAATATGGTTGGTTTATTTTTATATTTTTTCCTTCCTTTGTTGTTGTTATTATTAATCATAATGGATAAACCAGATAAAATATGCAATTAATTATAAATTTCCGCGATAAATTATACGAGGCAGACATTCATTGAAACCTGCCATATTCTTCTTGAACTTTGAACTAAATATTCAAGGAAATATAAATCAAAATTTTCCAGCATATTTTTACTTTCTCTTATTCACTATTACTAGAATAAGTAACACTTAAGAATACAGCAGTTTTTAGTTCAGTTGCAGGTACAAATATTTCCAATTGATTCTTCCTCGTATGTATGGTCGGAATTTGAGGGAAATCACTTTTTTTTATTAAATACATCATTATCGATATTTGAATGCATTTACCCATTACTATTGAAATTATAGACGTAATCCGTATCGCCATCTATACAATGACAGTTGAACAAAAGTACTTTTTGTAATGGCCGAATTGAAAGTCCGAAAAGCTGTCACAATTGACGTTTGCATGTAAATATGACAGAAGAAAATATCCCTAAATAAAGCAGAACGTAATTTATGTCAGTATCAGTCGGTATCAATACACAACATTATTGTTAGTTATCTTATCAATAAGCGTTTTCATATTATTCAATGGTCAAATTTGGTTTTTCATTGGTTCTTTGTGATTTCCAGTGATCGTTTTTAATAATACCAACATTTAATCGTGAAAATAATAGATGGAGCGTAGAGAAAAATAGGGCAAGGTTTTATACCACCAGTCAGAGTTGTTATTAACTGCGAAATGTCGGTGTTATTAAAGGATAATGTTTGACAAATTCCTATTTATTTTTCGAATCAGCGTGAATATTCATTAGTAATTCGGCTCTTTCTGAATCATATTTGAGAAAACCATGCCTGCATTAATTGGAGTGTCGGAATTTGTTGACGAAACGCGAGACGATTATAATTCTCCAATTACATCAACATTCGTTTCGCGAATGCAACAATGTAGAAATACCATTACAACATTGGAAGAAGTAAGCTTTTAATTACCTCACACGCTTCATTTAATTATCTTCCTTCCGTTCCAGACTCTGGATTATGACAGAGATGGGTTGAATAAAATGAAAAAGGCTATTAAAGCTATCCACACATCAGGAATTTGTAAGTAGATAATTTCAGTAAACAAATCCAATTAATATATCTAATTTAGGTCATGTGGATAATGAATCCTGTCTAGTAAAAGCTCTAGAAAAAATAGGACAAAATGCCATTACAAAGGAACATGAAGAAACCATTGGCAATGCATTTATAAAATTTGCAGTTGTAACTCAAGAGTTATCAGCTTTAATGAAAACGTTAATGCAAAATTTGAACAATATAGTTATGTTTCCATTAGACAGTTTATTAAAAGGAGACTTAAGGGGTGTTAAGGGCGACTTGAAAAGGCCTTTTGACAAAGCCTGGAAAGACTATGAGAGTAAATATGCCAAAATTGAAAAAGAGAAGAAACAGCAGGCAAAAGAAGTGGGTCTGATACGTTCTGAAATAACTGCCGCTGAAATTGCTGATGAAATGGAGAAAGAGAGACGTCTTTTTCAACTTCAAATGTGTGAGGTAACTTTTTGAATTTCCGTTATTATTAGTGATATTAAGCTATGTTTTAACACAGTACCTCATCAAATACAATGAAATTAAGACCAAGAAGGGTATAGATTTGCTGCAAAGCCTTGTAGAATATTACCACGCACAAACCAAGTAAGTGTATTGGATTTTACTTACATCCAATAAGCATGTCACGTAAAATCACTGCTTTCAGTTATTTCCAAGATGGTTTAAAAACCATCGAACATTTCGGAAATTATGTGGCCGACTTGAGTATAAAACTGCAAAAAATCAAGCAAACTCAAGATGAAGAGAAACGGAAGTTAACTGATCTGAGAAACCTCATAAAGTCAACGCCAAATTTAGACAAAGGCGATGTAAATCTCATCAAATTATTACTAAATTTCAGATTTAATGTCATAACTTTTTTCAGGCATGTTCACAGATGGACAAAGGAACAGCCGGTTATTCCTTGCATCAGTTGCAAGGCGATAAACATCATGGAGTTACTAGGACAGGATATCTTCTTAAGAAGTCTGAAGGAAAAATGCGAAGAGTCTGGCAAAAGAGGAAGTGTAGGGTTCAAGCTGAAGGATATTTAGATATTTGCCACGCTGATGAAAGCAAGCCACCTACTAGAGTTAACTTACTTACCTGCCAAATTAAAATAGTCCCAGACGACAAGAGAGGTTTTGATTTAATATCCTGTAATTAACGTTTTTTTTTTTAAGATTATATTAGACTCACTATATCATTTAATGAACAGATAATAGAACGTACCATTTCCAAGCGGAAGATGAAGCTGATCAGAAGGCATGGATGTCAGTTCTTATTAATTGCAAAGAAATGGCTTTAATGAAAGCCTTTGATGATGGTGGCAAATCTGGACGAGACAAAATGAACAGTTTTAGAGAACTGCAACAAGCCATTATAAAATATATTCAAAAAATACCTGGGAATGACACTTGTTGCGACTGCAATTCACAAAACGGTGATGATTTATAAAATGACTAAACGATAACTAACTAATTAAATTGATTTATAGATGCTACATGGCTCTCAACTAATTTCGGTATTATAGTATGCATAGAATGTTCTGGAATTCACAGGGACTTAGGTGTTCATATATCTCGAATACAATCGTTAGTTTTAGATAACGTAGGCACTAGTCAGTTAGTATTAGCTAGGTTTATGACCAATCATTCGTTCAATGATATTATGGAAGCACGATTATCTCCGAGCGACAAACTTGATCCTTCAAGTTCTATGTATGTTTTATATTTTTTAAATGATTTACAGTCACAAAATAAATTATTTTGCTTTTCTAGGGAAGAAAGATTAAATTTCATTAGGGCCAAATATGTAGAAAAACGTTTTGCTATGACAACATGTTCATCAGAGGCAGAAAAATTGTTCGAACTTGACGAAGCAGTTAATAGAGGCGACTTAGGTCTGCTATTACAAGTGTTCTCAGAAAACGTTGATTTGGGAGCTTGTCTACCATCATCTGTAATGAAAACATTTAGTTTAGTTTACAGTTCAAATTTATTTATTTAATGATTATTGTAGAAAATTGGCGAAACTGCTCTCCATAGGGCCATAATAAACGAGTCGGGAAGGACTTTACACATAGTAGACTTCTTGATTCAAAATATGTCCAATGCAGCTTTAGACAAAACAACTGATCCTCCCAATTTACCAGAAATGAGTGGGTGCAACACTGCTCTACACTTATGTGCCATGTACGACAAAGTTGAGTGCATGAAATTGCTTTTACGCACGGGCGCAGATGCAACAATTAAGAATTCTCAAAATAAAACCCCCATGGATATAGCACAAGAATTTGGGAATACTAGTTGTCAAGAATTGGTTAGTTATTAAAATTTTATTCACAATATATGTAGAATGGTTATCGTTTTAGTTACAAAATGCTGCCAACAGACTTAAAAATTATTTTGATAACATCAACATTGACTGGAATTTATCACACGACGATGGCTCAACTGACTTTTCAGATGATGAGACCATTATTGAAGACAGGGTAGGATTTTTAATTTTTTAACCAACTTAAATTCATAAAAACATTTTTCTAAGAACGGTTCTCTAACTCCCGAAAAGAAAAACCGATCTAGACCTCCAAGTTATTCGGCTCCAGGTGTTCATGGTAGTATTAAAAAGCGAGTAGCTCCTTTACCTCCTCCAGTAGGTCCCGGACAATACGGAACGTTACCAAGCAACCACAGCAGAACACCTTCGGACCCCATAGCTGCCGGATACCATACATTAAATCATACTCATCGCCGTTCTCCTAGTAGCGATTCTAATTCAAATCGATCCATACTACCTATTGGTAAGTCTTTAAAGCTGATTTTTCTCTTCTAAATATTTTATTTCAGGAGCTAAACTAGTCATGCCAGATTGTAAGAATTTGGATAAAGTTTCGTTTGTTAGAAGACCTCAAAACCCTCCACCTCCTGCTCCATTGAATCGACTATCCAATGGCAGGTCAAACGAAAGTATATCTTCTGCTACCTCGGATATGGAAGTGTCTGCATTTGGACACAATCCTATACCTCCACCACGAAGGGTGAGTTTGTTTAACGCACCATAGGGTGACGTGTTTGCGATCTAAAATGTGAGCAATGAAATTTAATGTTTCGTTCTCGACAAAGCTCATTTAAGCAACTAAGTGTCCAAGATTAAATTAGAAACGTTCTCATTTTTGTAAAAAGCTGACTTGATTTACAGAGACGGAAATGCGGTGTGGATAGTTTTATTGAAGAGAATAGTAGTTCTAATCTGGTAAAAATCACTGTTGAGTTTGAATGTTTTGCGGACTATCATGGAAACCCTCTTTAGTTCAAAATTTATATGCCTTAATTGGTCGCATGCCCAAAAATAAGCCTTCCAGCAGCAAGTTTGAACGCCTAATGATTTTATTTTGCTTTACATTCCATTATTATGCAAGGCGTTTGCAATATAATGAATAAAATTACTTTTATTTTTTAAGTCATCGGATTCACCACCTCATATGGTATCATCCAGTGGCGTCTCGTCTATTTGCTCTCCACGTGCAGTCCCCGCAGGTCGATTGTCATACTCATCAAATGGTGGAACCGGTTTGAGAAGGTGCAAAGCTCTTTACGACTGCGCAGCAGATAACGAGGATGAATTATCTTTCCAAGAGGGAGAGATAATTATCGTGATTAAAGAACAAACGGACGACGACAATTGGATGGAAGGCGTGGTTGAAAATGATCCGGAGAGAACTGGAATGTTTCCTATAAGTTTCGTGCACATGCTCTCGGATTAGTAGATTTAAAAAATACATGTATTTTTGATGTTGTAGCGTTTACTCTTAAACTATAAAGGTCAGTTCGGCTAAACGGAAAGTTACACCTGTAAAAAATGTAATTAGTTATAGCTTAGATTTATTTATTTACTTAAAAGATTGTACAGGTGTGACCTGTGTGTGTGTGTGCGTGCGCGTGTGTGTCGCTATTAAGATGCAAGAGATTCAATGTTTGCATAATGATGTAGCCTATAAATAACGTTACGTTATTTGTAGTTTTAAAAAATGTCATATATAATGTTGTCTTTTATGAGATAAAAGTCGTATTTGGCTACATCTAAATGTAAAATTAAAGCTTTATTATATGTATCAACAACAAAATCTTTAGTATTTCCCGACAATGATATCTCAAATAAAAATATTTAACCTTACATATGAGTCTATTATTAACATATTGCAATTTTGACAGTTCAAAATTTCGTATTACTTTATTGAGGGTGAACAATGATGGTACTATAGAAGTTTAAAAGTTTATTTTAATAAACTACAGATACTATATTATTGAAACTAAGTACCAGAAGTATTTAGTTTGATGGCATGGAATGTGGAAAATATAAACTAACTAGCACATACGTATATATCAAATATAAATATGTTTATAAGATATAAACAAGTAAAATGTACTGCCTATGACTATAGAGAATATGTATATTATTAAAATTTTATAGATATAATTAAATATTCAAGCAGAGCAAGAGTTACTAAATAAAATACCACATTTACAACAGACTTATTAATTTCATATTAATGAAATTATTTGAATAAACAAACAATTTAAGGCGTAAGTACAAGGTTAAGATGATGTTCCATGTACTGTGGGAGTAGCCGAAAAATCATAACGACTCATTTTAGGTTTTTGGTCCTGACAGATCTTCTGATAGAGGACGATACACGGAACCGCTATGTTTCTTCTCGCTGAACTGCGCCTCCCATCTAGGTATTTTAAATCTGGGCAGATTAGCTTTTTGTAAATTGAAATCAGTATTGCGACGAAGCACGCATAAAGTTACAACTACTGCCATTATTAAAACTGCTAAAGCGGTCAATACGAAGACAGAAGTCACAGAAAGAATATAGGACACTCTTGCAAAGTTGATGCTACCGTTTACTACTTCTGCGGCCACATTTTCCGGTGTTTCTGCATCATTCGAATCACTAATATCTTCACCTTCTTGGTCCTCATCATCATCATCATCGTCATCTTCCGCATAATCGTCATCATCTTCATAATAATAATCATATTCTTTTAGTTTTTCGGCATTTAAATCGTCATTTTTCTTCATTAGTAAATCAATTAACTGCTTTTTCTTTAAGACGGCACTCAAGTCTTCTTTGTCGTCTTCAAGATTGCTTAATATGTCAATTTCTTGAACTTCACTTGAGGCGTCTCGACATTTATTTTGATGTAAATCGGCCCAACCGTTAGGAGTGAAATAGTCTATATCGTTTAATAGCCCGTTATCAGTAGTATTTTTAGGATATTCTATCAAACTAACGTAATTTTGTTGCAAATAATTAATTACGTCGCATAATTGATCGTTCAATTTCAAAGGATTGTCGTGTAAATCGATTTGCTGCAATCTGGGAACGATTTTAAAGTCTTCAATACTGATAGATTTCAAGTGATTCCCAGCCAGAAGCAGTTTCTTCAATTCGCTCAAACTCGTTTTTCTGTTACTCCAAATTTGATCCAGTTTACAATTGCTGGCATCGATTTTCTTCATGGCTTTGTTCAATGCAAAATCACTGGGATTCAGTTCATTTAAAGGATTTCCCGCGATATTAAGTGTCTCCAAGTTCTTGTTTGTATTGAAAGCTTCACTTAAACTTCGAATATTGTTATAAGAAACGTCCAAAATCCTTAGACTTCCAATGTAGACTAGCGATTTTTCGATAGAGATAAGATCGTTGTAAGCTAGGTTTAAGTTGTAAATTAAGGGCATGTTTTTGAAGGTGTCCGGATGTAAACTTTTTAGACCGCAGCTCTGGCAAGAAAACGAAAATGTCTCGAAAGCGTCGCTCGCAGAAATGTTAAATTTAGGCAGGAAGTCCATTTTGTTACCGTCCAAGGTAATTCTTTGAAGTTTCAAATTATTACTGAAAATGTCGTCTTCCAATTGCGACAAGTTGTTGTTAGACAAATCGATTATTTGCAACTCAGCCATAGGAGCTAAGTCTTTGAGATATAAGCTTTTAATCCTATTGTTGCTCAGATTTAATTCTATCAAAGAAGTTAATCTTTGAGTGGATCTTAGGTCGAAAGTACTTAGAAAGCAGTTTCTTATGGATAATGTTTCCAAAATGTTAGAAATGTTCAAATAGAACATTTTAAGTGGATTGTTATCCAAATGCAAACCTCTCAACTTGACATTGTTGACAAAAAGATTCGCAGGAAGTCGACTGATTTCGTTATTTGACAGATACAAAGTTTCCAAATTGAAAACCTCTGCAAAAGTCATAAAGTCTACCTGTTGAATGTAATTTCCGGATAAATTTAAGAAAGTTAAGTTATATAACCGATCAAGTTTAGGGATTACATCTAGTTTGCAATCTCCAAAGTGAAGTTGTTCCAAATTTTCCGAAGAAAGATTTGGACTCACTTCAAATCCACAATCGGCGAATTTTACTTTTTTCACAGAATCGAAAGCCTTCGCATCAATCGATCCGATCTGGGCATGTTCTATTATCACATCCTGTAAAATCAACATTTTCTTGAAGGCATCCTCCTTGATCTGGTCTATAACGACGTTCGAAAACCTTGCGACTGTAATCACGCTACGATCCAGGTTGTTGAACAACGTTGAATTAATGGTCAAAGGTCCCTCACATCCTACTACGTTGAGGATATTTCGGTATATGTCGTCGCAATGGCAATTTGGAACGCAGTTGGTTAGTCCGACCGGTGGCAACGCCAATGCCACCGACGTCAGACTTAAAAGGAGCAGGAACAACGTCATTTATCTGTAAAAAGAAACCAATTAATTACAATGGCATCATTGACTGTATCAATTGCTATACCGGGACTTTTATATTAATTGTTTTGGACAATCAGTAAATTCACGCTTTGGAAAACTGAAATTTTTGCTTTGATGATAGTCTTGGTGGTATCACCCAAGTTTTAAGGACGATGACATTTTTCTAATCGTTTTAGGACATCCAATCAGATAAATTGGAAACTACACTTGACAATGTTTACATTGTATTCCTATTTTATCTTAATATCACGTAGGCGTTTGTCCGATCAATGAGAACCTTGGAATGTTAATTTAAATTATTATACAGTGTGTCCCAAAATTGATATTGAAGTTGATATTTTGAATTTTTCCTTTTTAGAACTTTTTAATTCGAAAGCTATTGCGCACCTTGTGAGTATTGACAATAAATTAACACCTGTGCAGGTGACTGTGACTAAGTAGTTGTGGATTTATTCAAAATTTAAGTATTTTACATAAACGAAAAAAGGCAACAATGAAGGCAGACTTAGTTTTTGCGTCAGANCAAACTAAACTAGGTATTATTATTGCTCGCTTGCCTCAATAACAATCAATATAGAAGTAATAAATCATCAGGACAAATTCAGTCTAAACAGAGATTGTTCAGTATTAGGGAATCGAGAATTGTAACTAATTTGCTTTGGTAGAGACAGTTACCTCTAACTTTTTCAACTACATCCATGTACTTATGTATGTACAGGGTGTATTAGTGAGGATCGAACAGGATAACTTGTCAGAACTTTTTTCAAAAAACAAAAGTCCCATGTAAGTTTTTTCGTAAAATCTGAAAATGACTACTTAATAGCCAATTGGATTTGAAACAAATGAAATACGAGACTAATGTTTTTTTTTTTATGGAACAGAGTAATTTGTATTTGATATACGGAAAGCGTACGTTTTTCTACGCCTATTCCAATTTTAACTTTTATTTAAATTACAATATAATTATTATAATTATAATAATTAATTTAGTTTAATTCCTAAAATAAATTACTTTTGAAGTAATAACGCAAATACACGTTCCAAAAAAAATATTTCACTAAACAGTATTTGAAGAATAAAACGATTTTTTGAAGAGTTAAAACGTCTGAATGACAAAAAAAATACAAAGAAGAAAAATTTGGAATATCACTAATGATTAAAATATAAAAAATAATATAATATAAACTAATAAATAATTCTAAAGAATATTTAATTTTATTTCAAAAATATTATACTCCTATGAAATTATTTTATCACATTATATTATATTGTCACGTTGTATAATATAATTATTATATTACATGGAATATTCCTTCAATTTTTTGACATTGACGGAGGTGTAAGATTGATCCATGTTACCTGCATCACTGCTTCAAAGGTAATTTGTTTCAGAAATTAAATTAAATTAGTATATTATAATTAGCACAATTAATGTGAAGTCAAAATTATGATTAAAAAATGAGTAGAAAAATGTTAAATTTCCAAATATGAAACACAAAATGTCTCATTCCATAAAAAAAAGCATCAAGATTGTCTCGTATTTCTTTTGTTTCAAGTTCAACTTGCTCTCAGGTATCATTTTCAGATTCTATAGAAAAAGTTACATCGGATTTTCGTTTTTTCAAAAAAAAATTGTGACAAGCTGGGATATGGAACACCCTCTACATACGTACCTACATATAGAAATTCTTGTGAAAACGAACAGGTGCATAAAACTAATGGAAAACTTACAAAAATATTTCGTCTTTTTAACAAAATTTCAGAGTTGCCCTTGTATGAATTAAAATAAAATCCGAGTTTAGATGGAGAACAAATTTAGAAACATAATTAATACGTACGTATCTTGGAATAACCACTTAATTTTCTAAATGGTCCGTGTTTTATGCGGAATGTACTAAAGATTTTCAACTATGCGGACTACTTATTTTCCAGACGTTGGATCGTATGTTTAATTAACTTTTTCTGGGGAAGCTTATTTAGCTGATTTCGCATCTAAATCCTTTTTGTCGGTATGCCCTTGTCTATCAACAGTAGTGCTTCTGAATATAATATGAAAACAGCCATTGTAGTGTCAATCTACTGTATTATAATAAAAGGAAAAAAACCAATCGAATACATTGTTTTTGGTAAAGAGTTAACATTATTTACGATACAAATGTCCTTTAATTTTGTTATTATAACAATAATAATAAAATATTAAAATAATATATTGTAATTAAGAAAGTTTCCAAACATGCTATTGTAAGCATGCTGCATGTTTATTTCATGATT
Organism: Hypothenemus hampei; assembly: GCA_013372445.1. Lineage (NCBI taxonomy): Eukaryota > Metazoa > Arthropoda > Insecta > Coleoptera > Curculionidae > Hypothenemus > Hypothenemus hampei. Next base: position 86,918 of record JABRWK010000219.1, on the reverse strand, counting down.
TTTGATGAAAACAAATGATGCATTTTTAGTAGTTTGACAGCCGTTGTTCCTGTTGACCCCTATTAACACTAGAATTGTCAGATTTAGTTTTGTTTGTCGATTTTACTTAAAAATTTGAGTAGAAATCAATAAACTAATTTTACATAATTTAAAAAAATATTACAAAATAGGAGGATGCCGATTCGAAGGCGAGGTACAAAAAATTCGAACGAATGTAATAAAATAAACAAATTCACGTGCTACATACAATGTTTTTTTTAGCAGCAAAATTTAAAGGAAATAAATAATTTTATTTAATTTTAAAGCATATTTTGTTTACCGTTTTAATTCAAAAATATTTTGACAACTTAACTGAGAGACGTTACCACCATACTATTAAATTAGCCAGTGCAATACTAGTAAATACTAGTATACAGGGTGTTTTCAAAGTTAAGACATTTATTTTAACAAGTAATAATCTTAAAAATAAATTAGTGCACTTAAAACAGCCTATATAATAGCTAAAAAACGACGGAAATATGTGTAAAAAATTATAAAAATTGTCATCATTTGTATTGTGTGTGTACAAATGCGTTCAACTTATCCAGGACTCTGTACAAGCCGTGAAAATGAATTCTGGATGTCTGCGAATAACTTCAGAACGGTTTTCTTTTCGCTCTCTTAGTTCTTCCACTTCTCTATTTTCGTAAACTAATTGTAAGTGTTTTAGATAATTCCAAGAAAAAAAACACAAGAAGTTCAGTGTGGAAAACATGTAGGCCAAAGAATCAGTCCATTACGCCCTTGCTATTGTAAAACACAGTATTTAAATGATCGTGCCTTTTTCATTTAAAATGTGACGGCGCTGGATCATGTAGAAATCACACAGCTCATATCTTATATTTAAAAAAATATCTCCCAATAACTCTGGCTAGTTTTGTTGAAGATAATCTAAATAATTGTCATGTGTTAATTAAAGTGGAAAAAAGTGGCCCAATAAGCATATGATTAGAGACGCTAAACATATGAGTAGACCTGGCCAAACATTAACTGAAAATCTATGTTAAAAATGTGTCTTTTTCACAGCATGGGAATTTTCAACTGCCTACCCAAACGGGGTTATTATGAAAATTATTTATTCCATTTCTTGTAAATGTGGCTTCGCTTGTAACCTACAGATATTTGAAGGGTACAGAAGAAAAACGTCCTCAGTCCTTTTTTAAAAAAATTGAGTTTGAGGTGTTACAAAGTTCCATTATGAGTATTGTAAGGTAGTCGAATCGATAAATTTGAAAATTACTGAATTCCTGAAAAATATGCATTCAAACTAATCACTATAGGGGAACTGGGGCTGGTTGTGATAGGGGTAGGTAGTTACAGCGACAGCGGTGGCTAAACAGAGAACGCTATATTATTGTTAGAAAGTGACAAATGATTACCGATGGTGGCATGATCAACGTGACAACGTGACCTATTTACTTAAGATTCTATAAACCTGGTGCTCGTTTTTGGATCATTTTCGACAATATCTAAAATTTCTTTTTCAATTTCTATAATTTGGAGCGGAGCAGGTCTTCCTACGTGATCTCGTTGTTCCTTTAAATAAGCTGTGTCATGGGCTCTTTTAACTAAATTAGCAAACATTCGTGACCTCTGGGAATTTCTTAAGGGATACCTTGCCTCGTATAAGCGAGATGCCGCGACTGCAGTTTCTCGCCGTGCATTAAAATCATGTCTAGTTCATTGTTTGCATAAACGTGTGCCATTTTTCGAATGCACAACAAATAAATAATACATTAGTTCTTTGATCGCAAGCACTACTCAAGCAAGTCAAACGAAAAGGTGCTTTTATTGAGTTGGATTCTCGTGGATTCACCAAAAATATCCCATACTTTCTGACAGAAGAAAAACTGTGAAAAGTAAACAACTAAACACAAAACATTCCAAAGTACAATAAAACTGAAGTGCTATTTTCGTTTTTCTCGTCTTTACATATTAATAATTTATTACTCATATTTCTGTTATTTTCCAAACTTCTATATAGGACCGTTATTTTTGGTGTAATGATTTATTTTTATGAGATCTATTACCGCTTTTAAAAAAATATCTCAGCTTTAAAAATACCCTGTATAAAGAATCCTTTTAAATCGAATATAATTCCGTAACAATGGTCAATAATTGGATAAAAAATAAATAATAAATAGTTGGATCGAATAGTTGGACACGGGTAAAATAACATAAAATGGTCATTGCGGAATTACCGGATCATCTTCATGTCGTAATGTTTAAATCACGAAATGAATCGTTACAATGATTTTAAACCGTGATGTGATTACGATTTGTACAGGAGTTTAGATGGGATTTGGTTGTTTTTTAATCGCCGCATAGATTGTCTCATCTTCGTTTTTTGATAGTCAGTTTTGATAAATTGCTGACATTAAAAATCAGAATAACCATTAACAGTGTGATTTAAAAATCGCGATATACATAGGTTGGACTATTAAAGAGACTATAAATAATTTTAATTCAAATCAAAAAAACATTTAAACACTTTAGCTAATATGTTCAATAAATGTGAATGTCTCCATAATTAGAGGTTTTGTATGAGATGAATAATATACACTGAGGGCCAAAAGTCCCGTATAAATTCATTTAAAATTCAGGGGTTTTTAAAAAAAAACGCTCGAACGTGTCAATTTTAATTTTCGACTGTGGTTTTTTTGGTGGTAAATTAAGGTGTACAGGGTAGCCTAAAAACAAATTACGATTACAGACTTCATTTTTTCACATAAAAACACATGTTTTTTATTTCATTTTTGAATTTTACGTTAAATTCATAGAATTTTTCATGTATCCTGTCCTATATCTAATTCTATGGTAATCGAGAAATTTACGATTGAGTATATCAATAAGTAAGACCCCGAGTACTGGCAACCAAAATCCCTGGAAACGTAAACTTACTTTTTTCAATGCGAACATTTTTTGATATTCTTCTTTTGTTTTTGCCCCCACTTTTATCGCAATGGCGTTATCGTCATTTTTTTAAATGGCACTCCCAAAAAAAGTAGGGGTGAAAACAAAAGATAATTATCAAAAAATGTTTATATTGAAAAACTAAGTTTACGTGTACGAGGATTTCGGCTGCAAATGTTCAAGATCTTAATTATTGATTCAATTATAAGAACTATTGAGTTTAGATATATGACATGATACATAGAAAATATTTTAAACTCAAAGCATTCAAACATGAAATAAAAAATATGTGTTTCCATTTCAAAAAATGAAATTGAAAAAAAATTCAAATTGACTCGTTTATTTTTAATAAACCCCTAAATTTCAAATGGATTTAGGCGAGACTTTGGACTCTCATTGTATAAACTTCAAATCATTAGGTCTACTGAAAAATTAGTAAGTTTGGTAATCCTAATTGACACCAATCTAGGTAGTTCGTAGATAATCACGTCTATTTAGTTACAAATCTTACCGCGTGTCAATCAATTATGAATCAGTCATGCGCGGGATATTGTTTACATTGTTGATACTGGTAAATATAGACAGAAAATAAATTATTTCTGTTTTTATATATTTTGTATATTTGCTTCAGTTGCTACAATAAACTTTCTGACCAACTTCCATTTATTGCTAATTATTCATAATTTCGTTATTCTTATTTTTATGAAACTAATATGCCTGAGTATCTCCCACAGTGTATTTGTTTCGTTTTTAATACATAAATATGATGCAAAAACTTTTACGTGTTCTCTGGCTTTATAGAGGGAGAAGTGTTATTATAAATATCTACTTACCATATCCACCATATTTAAACTTCAATCAAAGATTTTGAACTCGGTCAACAATTATAGTAACTTTTCATGTGATTTTTACAACCTTAAACATAATAAAATTGATAAACTACTATGTATGTACAATACCGAACATTAATGTGGAAAGATTAATTACCTGTTCTGATATACCTTTTTATTTTTGAATCGAACAGTTGCTGAGCTTCAATAAATTAAAAAGCCTTTAATTATTTAAGAATTTTTGATTAAATGATGACCAAAGCAAACAGATATTAAGTTTTTAGAATAAAAATTAAAAATTGTCCTAAATAACAGTTTGAAACGAAAATTTTATATTACCATTTTAACGTTTCTTGTGAAAAATCTTAATATACAGTATATTTGGTGCAGCGTTTGCCAAGTTAACGTGGCCGAAAGGAGAGGTCATTTACTATCTCTTCAGCCCCAATAACTTATTCTTTTTTATTTCAATTTTTTACTGTATGTCTTGAAAAATCCCAAAATTGAGTATTTAAATTTAAATAAACAAATTCTATTGTAATTTTAATATACTTTTATGTATTATTTAAGTACTATTGTACAAGTCTAGTTTTCTTTTTATTAAGTTAGAAAGTTTTTTTAAAAAAAAACTAAAAGTCGTTGTGATCTTTGAATTCTTTTAAAAAGTTTTCTAGTCTATCCCCTTTCCAACCGTATGCAATATGCCATAAAAACCTTTTCAGAACTTCACTAATTCGTTAATTTTCGAGTAGGGACGCATCAAGCTGATATTTGATAGTCCTATTATGATAAGAACACTAGTTTGAAAATCAAAATTGTTTTTTAATTATTTATTTAATAATCACAAATTTTGCTCAAATTGCTGACCTTTGTTGTATACATATACACGACATTTTTTCCAGACCGATTCGATTTATGATTAAATTTTGTATCGATTAACGTGTAGCACCAATTTTTAAATAATTTATTCTTCTCTAAATTAAGTCTCAAAAAGTCTGTTTAATACTACTAGGCTATTAATAGTATTCAAATGTGTGAGCAATAGGTAAGCTAATAATGATTTACATTGAATAAAATCAAATAACAAATTAGTGTTTCGTGTTACGCTTAATCGCTTATCCGCAAATCGAAAATGTAGATCGAATCTTTTGCAAACCGAATCGCAAGTTGCTATTCTCTACATATCTATTTTCTATTTCTTTCTATTTCTATTATTAAATATCCCTTTGCTTCAAGAACTGCTCTACGTCTTCTAGATATTGAATCTGCAAGATTATGACATAATTCTACGGGAATACTCTGCCATCTATATATTCGTCTTATAATACCTTTCATAAATTTTCCTCATTATAAATGGTTCTTAATTAAATTTAGCATTGTAAATAATCCCAGAGAAATACTATAGGATTTACATTTGTAAATTTGGAAGGCAATTCTAAAGTGTTAGCACCTTTTTCCAAAAACCAAATTTTTATCAGCTGAAAGGAGCACTTAGAATCAGTGTCCTGTTAAAATCTTCATATTAGGAGCCTTTGTTCTTCAACATAGACAACATCATGTTCTACAAAAGGTTTCTGTGTATAAATCAATCCATTTTCCATTTATTTTGAATAACGGACTTGTTTCAGATCGGGAAAAACATACCTAAACCATTATACTGCCAGTTGCATGTTTCACTACAGGTTTTTGGTATATTATATCGTATTTTTAACCTGTTGGTCTTTGAACATACTATCTACCATCAAAATCAAATATTTGGAATTTAAGTTTTTGTGTTCTCCAGTGTAAATGACTATTAGGAAATTGTATCGTGCTCTTTTGATTCTTTTTTAAAAGCAAAGATTTCTTAACTGCAACTCTTCCTAGAGGACCAATTTCACAAAGGCGTCGTCTCACAGTGCGGTCAGTTACAGTAACGTTAAAATTTTCAGGAATTTCCTGATTTATCTCGCTCGAGACGATTTGTGTGGGCCTTTTACCGATATTTTCTTAATACACTTTGGTATATAAGAGCTACTTTTTCTTGGACGACAGGATTTTGAACGAATTGATATCGATAGTTCCTAAAGTTCGAAATTTCTTTAAAAATTTTCAAATTATACCTTCTCATACCCTTAAATATGTTGTGATTACATATCGTTTGAGTCCTTGTGTATTTAACTCTAAAGCGGCAGTTTCACGTAACAGTCAACTACAATCGCAGTGGCTGGTTGGGGGGGGGGGGGGTTACGTGGCTTTAGTTTTAGTTGTACATTTATATAAATCACACTTAAATAATAATAACAGTAGCTTTGATAATACTTAACTGCTATCGACATATGATATTTCACATCAAAAATAATCAAACAATGCAAATACGCCCTCCAAACAGTCATTGCGATTGCAGTTGACTGTTACATGAAACTGCCGCTTACGATTTTGATCGGCAAGTCTTTTGAGAAATACTTGTTTTTACCCATTTCTAACAATATATTATTTAAATGAACAATACAATAGAGATAAAGCAAATGACCACGACAGCCACAATTTCCAATAGAATTAAAACTTTCCATACACTTGGTCAAAGCATAAACAAAAAATATTGATAAGTAAGGAACGTTTAGGGCCGAAAATGTAAACAGTTGGAAATATTTACTACCTGATCTGATTGTTGTAATAAATAAGACAACTTCGATCTTTCCATTACCTTGCCTTATTCCAATAATAAAAGGTGAAATAAAAATCTTTTCATACTTTAGTCCACCATTGTATGTAGATATACAGTGTGTACTGTTAATTATGAGCTCTGCTCCGAAAGCATATTGTTTGGACTAGAATAGTCGACTTAATCCACCAGTTAATAGTACAAAACAAAAATAGAAGTTCTCAAAAATTGGATTTTCAAATGTTATTCTATTGGAGTGTGATCCATTGACGACATATCAGTTTTTTGCAGCAATTTTTCGATAAAATAATCGATGTCGAACAAGTTAAAAAGACAGTATATAACGAAAATATTAATGATGGTCCAATTTATAATTCAATAAAATTTAATTAGATAGCCCTGATTTTTAAAATATTAATTTCCATTTCTTCAAAAACTATACTGGATTAGGACTTAAATTCATAAAAACCATCTTGTTTAACACTGCAAAATTTATAAATCTGTGTAAATTTGTAGGCGCAATCCTAAATAGTTATCCAGAAAATCGACTTTATTTGTGAAAGAAAAGTGCAATTTATGATTTTCTTAACTTATAGAGATAGGAAGTTGCAGTTTGTGGCATTCGAATTGGCATTAAAATCTCTATCAGGAAGCACAAATAAATTTTTGGAGCTTTCTTCTGAACCTATTGAGACCTAAAAATTGATGTTTTAAAATTCCAATTGTGATTTTGTCTAAAAGAACTATTATATGGAAATCTATTAAGTGTACTGGACAATTCTGTCTGATAATGTTATTTTAAGTTTCAACATGTATGCACGTGTTCATTTGAGACATATATGACTGTCTCTGGTTATCATTACATTTATACATGTGTGCTCTTCTAAATTAACTGAAACAAATGTGTCGCATGTCATTATTAAGTGAGATGCGCACGTGTAAACATGCCTACCGATAAAGTTCATTTACGACACTGTATTTTGCCAACGCATTACGAGCTTTTGAAACCTAACGAAAAGCTCAATTTGGAGAGATATTGTCAGCAAATGGACGAATTAAACAGGGCAGCGAAAGAAAAAAAGCTACTGATATTTAATAGGAAGCCAATGATATAGCAAATGATAATGCCCATGCTGTTTTGACGATTTTTCAGGAAATTGCAGAACTAGACTGTCAAATTCTACCAAATCCATTATACTTTCCAGAGCTAACATTTCTTGCAAAATTTTTTAAAAGGAGAAAAAATCAAAACTGAAACAGATACCAGCCAAAACTACTTAATTTCTTAACCTTTCGGGACAAGACATTTCCCAAAATGGTAATTAGAAATTACCATCACACTGGCTAAAGGTCATATATAACAAGGAAATTATACTACAGTATAAAAAACATTATTAAAAATATAAAAAGTTTACTACTTTCTTTCACATTCGAAACGAAGAGAATTTTCTGCATCTGATACCTGCCTGCATCGATTCCAAAGCGCAACTTCAACTTTACATCTCGAGAAAATCAACTTTAATTCTTGTGAAACTGGCAATTTCCGATTTTCTAAAAATCCCTTTTTTTTCCTGTAGTCCTCAAATAAATTAAGATATCATCATTCGAATCAGTATTTCAATCTCTACAAATTAGAGCTTTTCAAACTCTACGTAATTTCAAGGTGAATTGAGAATTTTCACATTTTCCCAATTTTTCTTTGACCAAATAGATACTCAAGAATTGATATTTTACAATTTCATTTGCCATTTTTTTCCGTCCAAAAACAAATAATCCATGTATGGAAAAATGATGGAATAAAATGAAATACTGAGAAAGATTCGTATATATATTTTAATATTTTCGATTCACTATTTACATGCCAGTCAGGATTTTATTGTTATTAACAGTAATACTGACTATTTCAAAAATAAACTTTCAACTAATTAAACATTCAATTTCTAGAACAATACGAAGAAAATGAACTACTTAAGAATTTTGAATTGTTATTAAAAGTAAATTTATTAGACTTTGAGAAATTTCCTTCGATGACAAGAATGGCAGTTTTATAAAGTTAGATAAATTATGTTCAGAAACTAACTACATGGGCCAAACTCTCACTGCATACAGAATAACTGCGGGCTTAAATAAAGCTATATTAAAAGTTTTTCTGAATGCCTTTCTAAAGTCGACATCGCTTGATAATGCCGACCAGGTAACGACATCACCTGGACGAGCCGGGAATTTATAAGGAATTTTTAGCCACGAAACGTGACATTTCATATTTAATTCAACTCCTATTCTATTATCAAAACTACGATCAATTAAGAGAGTTTCCAGTCAAATTCTTTTCCAAATAAGGAATTTAAGAGAATCTTAAATAATAAATAATTCGAGTTTTTCGAATGAACCTCGAGTTGCTCGGACGGCACAGTAAGCAAACTCCCGAATCTGGAGAAGTGTGGAGTTCGCGCGATTCGCGGCCCAAGTTAGTATTTGTTCAACTTCCAGACTGGAAACAGGGTTACTAGGCGGCTCAGTTTTCCGGGAATTTTACATTTACGTGTAAATTAGAAATATATCAATCAGTTGTGTACCTTTTATAATGACTTTCAAGTGAACTATACTGTGTTTTGGCCGTATAAGATCTCGAGTTCTTTGCTCTGAATACCTTCGAGGCTTTCAAAGTGGCCAAACTTAATACGTATGAATAATCTTTTTTAAATTTTCTTTATTTTTTAATATATATAGCAGGAAGATTAAATATCATATTCGGCAACTTTCTGCTATTCTTTTGTAGTGTTGTGTTTTTTAAATAAAAAAAATTGAAAGTATATCCACTAAAACACTCACATTAGAATGGAGGACTTTCAACGTACATTTCCAGAATGTAATTTGAAGATTTCATATGGTAAATCTAGGAAGAAATGTTTTTAGTTCGTACCAGTTGTTTGTTATCTGAGGCTTTTTTTAATGACTACCTATTGAAATAAGTGTGATGACGGAAGTGAAACGAGGATTTTATTTTTAAAGAGGGGGGATCCTTTTTACGTCAGACCCATTATTGGCGGATTATGCACATTAGGTTAGATCCAAACGCAGAAACGATTTCAAAAATAAATGAACGTCTTCGTTGAATTTTCATTAAAACGATTTTCGTGCTGTTTCCATTTAAACAAAAACCTTTTTTTGGTTAAGCCCGGATGTCGCTTATCAAATCTTTTCAATTCAAATGGAACTTCTTTCTTTCCAATTTAATCACCGAGTTAATCGTTTTTCCCGTTAATTTATAATTATTAACCGGTAATTCAAGGACTAAATTTTGAAAATAAAACTAATGGATAAAAAAGGACCACCGTGTCTGCGCTTTCGGTCTCGTATTGTGCTATTGTTCGAAGTTTCCAAGTTTGCAGAAGTTTGAAAGCCAAATGGCACAAAACGATTTTGCACTGAATCGTCAAAAACCATAACTTTTGAACCTAATTTGGTTTTATATACATTTTTCTGTTTTCCTGCTTAAGTCAGCTCATGACATACGGTGAAAGACAACTCGGCAAAATATTATGAAAAATGCTCGAGACGAGTACATTGTATACCAAGCATAAGAAAAATCACGATTTCCTTTTTGCGGTTTTTTATTCAAGAAACAAAAAGAAAGATTAATTTTTCGCCGTATAAATTAATCACAAAAGAAAGAGATCTTAACCTTTTCAAAATTGAACGATTAACTTTTCGAAAGCCTCGGCAATTTCATATACGTTTGGAATCTCTTTAATCTAAATAATTTCACTAAACTTTAATTAACCAAGCTTCAAGACATTTTCAAATAAAATTACATCGCATCGGAATAAAACTTTGTTTAGTTTGCTTATTTGCTTTTGAATAATATTGAAATTGTGTCGACTATTTGATGTAGATGTAGCCCTAATTCCGAGTAAAGTTCGTTAAATTATAACAAAAGCTTTTAATGTATAACAGTACTGTTGTTTCATCTTTGTTTAAGCAAAATTACAAACAATTATAATCAAGATTAATTTTTCTTCCGCTTATTCTTATTTGTTAAAGATTATATGGATCTTGTTCTTTCCGTATTCTTTAACGTATTTCTAACTTGGAATGTAACGAATTTTTGCCCATTTTATAGTAACCACAGTATCACGTCTATCTTACTATTGTCTTCTTATTCTATCTTATGCTGTTTCTCAGTAGTCTCATTTCGACAATCCTTTTTGTACTGATATCACTCATCTTGTTTTACTCGCACTGATGCATATTTTCATTTGCCTCTTCAAATATTTATTCATCCAGATTATACTGGATGCTTTCTTATTTGTTTTCTTCACAAGACATTTCCACAACTAAATTTTCCCCAACGTTTCACTGATTTTTTTACATGATAAATATATTGAAGTGCTCAACGAATATCTTAGCGATCTTTATAGGAAATCTTTTGATTTACCTTCATTTCAAATTCTCTAATTCATAACGACGCTGTATAAATATTAAAGATGATCACGATTTTCTAATTAGAAATTTCTTCCTCGGGTCGGACGTATATTCCGTTACAATCTTTGTTTAAAAGATTCAATTGTCAAAATCAACTGAGGTAACTGGGACGGTAAGAATTAGCTGCGGAAAGCACACCCTGTGGCCTCATTCATACACCTTTTAGAGTGACAAGCACATTGTTGTTATATTTTCCGATGAATATCAAATGGTTTAACTTTTCCACTAGGCCGGTATTAAATTGAAAGTTCATAGTAAAGTTGTCATTTTTTATAACAATTGTTTTGAGAATATTAACAAGGGTTTCCGCGTCCCAAGAATAATACCTATTTCTGTCAACTGGTACGACAGGGTTCCATTCAACACAAGTCACTTAGAAAATTTTCATGTCATTTTCCTCGTTACTGATCATATTTATGACATTCAGGAAAAAAATAGTGTCGGTTAGATTTATAAAAATGATAAATTGGAATTAAATGTGAGAATTTGACTTTTGCATGGAATTTTAAAAACATCGTAAATTAGCATTAAAAATTTTCAGATCCGTTTGAGAAGTGACTAGGACAAAAAAAACCGATATTTTAGTGTAATATTTGATAAAATATTTGCGAGCGACCCTATTATATTCATGCATGTGAATAGAATGTAGATACATACATGACAGTTTTCAATTCGGGTTTTGCAACATTTACTTTTGTTGCAGGATAATGAATTGCCGCATCATACTATTATGGCTGTTCACCAACAGACTTAAAGGTAAGTTTTGCACGTTTTACGATCCATTGTTGTTAAAACCGTCAATTAATTAAAATCATGTTGACTTAGCACTGCCAATTTTCTAGTGAAAAAGCAATATCGATTCAAATTTAGGTCCTATTGGGAAGAGTAATGAAACGACCAGCTTTTAAACGACAAACTTTTATTCCTAAATTTAATATGAATTTTATAACTGAACGATTTGATTTATCAAAAATCCATTTGGAAAATGTCAAATAAACCGATGTGATAGGATTATTTAAAATAACAACCTCGTATTTCAACAAAAATGATAAAAAAAAACAGGAACCCAAAGTGATTTTAAAAAGGTACATTATGCCAAGGTTTTAAATTAAAAACATTAAAAAAGAGGGGCAAATTAAAATCCTTAGTACTTGCCCCTCAAGTGAATTTCATTGAGGCACTAAAAAAAATATAGATTATGAATGGTTGTTTTCTGCACAATAGGAATGGGAGCGGTCTATCGATATTGGATTCAGAAGGGGTGAATTTATGTTTTTTTTTCGCTTACAAAAGCCTTCGAAATACATACAAACTTTTATTCTGAACAATTAGTATAAAAAAAGAGGGCGATAACAGTGTAAACATCGATGTTTTTGCAAACTTTTTCAGCTCTATTGGAGAGTTTTGAAAAGCTCCAGTGTATAAAAATTTTAATTAATCCTTTTCCACCTTTCCATGAAGAAGCTCATCAGCTGTTTCATTATGGTGCCGAAATGAAATTTCGTCTCTTATTTGAACAAGTTATTTAAAGTTTCTCTTGAAAATGACTATCATCATCACGTCTATTATTAAAATCTCGCGAAACAATAAACAGACTAATTTCAATTTGCGAATTTTCTAACCGAGCAGAGATAGGTTTTATTCATTTTCTTGCACTAAAACTGACTATTAATCTTGCTTCCAACTTTTATTAGCGAAGGGTCCTTCCAGACTGTCATTTATTTGCTCTCTCCGCTCTGTGATTCCCTTGTATTATCATTGTCAGCGTCCAACTTCCATCTGAAGGCTATTTAAAGGGTCAAGTATTATAGCCTGATATTTTTGCAAAACTTTAGGTTCGAATGAAAACTAAACGGTTCGATTCGAGTTGAATTTTTTTCTTTTAAAACATTCAATCGTGGAAAGTCTCTTATTTATTGAACGAATCGTAGTCCACCGCCATCCAAATTAACCGAAAATCACCGTGATTTATATCGTAATAAAAGAAAATGAATCGACCGAATTGATTAATGAAAACTGTTTCTACAATCTACAAGTTCGGAAATGGACGAGAAACTTAGCCACCATTAATCTAAAGTAATTTCTTTTGTTGTTATACGATTTTTCTAGCGTTAATCAATATTTTATTGAAAATGAACATTTAATATGTATGTAGGTGTTAATAATAATTAATTACAATTTGAAATGGCTGCTCGTCAGTTTTACCGGTTCGAGGTAAATTTACATAACGTCATGAATATGGACAATTATTAGTCAGAATTTGAGTCCATTTCGTTGTTAACGCTGCTGCAAACACTTATGATTTACCAACATTAACGTGCATACCATAATTATTCCGCATCAAATTACCTATTTTATTTAACCACTTTAAGTAAGTAATTTTTAGTTTAGAAACTTTCATGAATATTGAAATCGAACAGGAAACGTAATAGATGAGACCGATACCTTTAAAAAGAGTATCGAAAAGCTATAACACGAAAAGCAAGTGTTTTAAATAAATGTTCCGAAACGTCTTTAGTGGAGGCTGTACATTGTGTTTCCGCAGCTCTAAAAGCTTTAACGATCTTTTCCAAAAATTTGTACGTATTATGAACAAAAGAACAAGGATACTGGTTTTTATTGAAAACTTTTATCGAACATCGATTCCTTTAATTTCAGCTGGAAGGGAAAAAGCACATTATTTTTCTACTCGAATCGATTTGTCAATAAAATGGTTCTTCCGCCCGCTTAAAATTCCTCTGGATATCTTTAACCTAAAAATATTAATATATATTTTGTCCTAAAACAACAAAAAATCGGTCCGGTGAATTCTAAACGTTTTCTTCAGAACAATTACAAATTCCGGGCATTGAATGTAAAATTTATATTCACCCCTCGACTATATAAATATGCCATCATATGATAGACATTTGGTTTCCCTTATCTTTTCCCTGAACATGAGAAGTATCTGAAAAATTTCGTAACACCACTATCTAAGTTATGAAACAATGTTCTACAAACAAAATGAAATTCAATGTATTTGATAGCGTTGTTTCGGTAAAAACACATACTACTTGTTACAAGAGCTGTCAACTGTGTACATTTTATTACCATACTTCAACTGCAAGTAGAGTTCCAGTGATTTGTGTAAGTGTTTGTTGTATGTATATTTAGGGCGATTGAAATGAACTAAGAGCATTTTTACGTAATAATTTATATAAAAGAAATCCCGTAGAGCCTGCCAAATCAACTTCTAATCTCTGAAGAAAATCTGGAGTACGTTTAAGATAATATTTCGTAAAATTTGAAGACTAATCAGCGTAATAAAGTCTTAGATTTTGTTTTGATAAAAAAATGACAGTTTTATTGAGTTGTTGTATTAGATCTTTCGTAAAACGATTGAATTTAATTAAAATATTATAAAAATTCTTATTTGTATAAAATATCCTGCATACCTACAGCGACATAGTCTCCTATTAAAAAATTAATTAAAAACTAAACTTGAAAGAATTTTAGGACACACAAAAAGCATTTTAATTAATACGTTATCAAATTTTTATTTGGATTTTACATTATAATAATTATTTTTTTTTCAATCACTACCATTTTGAGCTTTTTGCATTGCCGGTATCATATGGGGGAATCTATTCCGACCCTTGTCCTTTAGGGATGTCGTAAAATTTCCAATTCCGGTGTTTCTCTATCGGTTTTGGTTCCCACAAACAGGACACCAATAGATTTTTACTTTAATAGAATTTTTTTCAAGACAACTGATAGATAAACTTTTTATGTTTAAAGGTATTATTATTTATTTATTTATTTATTTTTTAATTAAAATATAATCATTATTCGAAGATTTTCTTTCGTGTGTATGCGACATGATGACAAATCAACGACTAAAAATGTAAATTTCATGATCGATTTCGTCATTAAAAAACTTTTACTCTGGATAAAAGAGAAAACGATGTCAAAAGCATAACATAAACACAAATTAGTAATATAAAGTTAGAAAAAACAGAATTGAGGTAAACATAAATAATATTCGTTCATTATCAATGTATTCTTAATATCAAACGTTGTATTACTCAAATGTCTCAATAGTAAAGTAATTTATTGTATTTTCGGATATAAAACATAAAACTCTACTTTAGGAAACAACTTTACGAAGTAAAAACTGCTACCATTTAAGGCAAAGCACTTAAAATGGATCCGCGTTGAATTTGATAACATTAGGCTCACCTGGCCCGCGAAAATAATCTATTTAGAGTTCCTTAGTTCCGAACTTTATACATTATAGAGACTGAGCTATTAGTCTGACGTTTTGCATTAGATAATTGATATTAAACATGGCCCTATTAATTGACAACCATTAAAAGGCCTTGAAACAACTTAAAAACCGTCAAATGTTTTCCCAATTTCCACGAAAAAGCCACTTATTGCTTTTTGGCCTGTACCTTTTCCTAATCCAAGCTCATCTGATTTAGTGTTTTATTTTTTGTAAGGACCCCACTGATAATGAATAATTAATTACCTGATACTTGCGTTGAGTGTTTTAGCAACTTAAAAGTGCTTATGCTCATGCTTTTTTCCAGAATCTTCTCATTGAAATTATAAATTTCTTTATTTCAAGTATACCCTTTTAATCTGAAAACCCAAGGTTTTTTATTGAAATATCGGGTTAAATTGTCTGAAAAGAGTTTTAACAGCTGTTGAATCTGGTCTGGAAAAGTTATGGTTGCCCGTACGATATACGATTTATTTATTATTTAATATTATAATTTATGTATTAATCAAGCGCACTTCGTATATTTGATGTTGAATATTTGATTAACAGTGTTAGTTGATGGGCCTGAAATTGAGATAGTTTGAGACAACCTGTATACTGGTTGTAGATTAGAAGGTACTATAAATTAATTATAATAGCATCCTCGAATTTTAAGTGTTTCTACGTGATGTCGAGATAACATATTGTTAATATTTTCGTTTCAGCAATAAGTAGGAATTTCAAAAATTAAGTACCATCTAAAAAGTTTTTCACGGACAATTGAAAGACGTTCTGCATGTAAAGTAAATATCTATAAAAATCATTGCATGTTCACTTTTCAACGAGTTTGTGGAAAGCGGTAAAATCTATACAAAGAAAACAATTTCTCCAGTTTTCAGGAACTAGAGTTTGACATAAAAACCATAAAAATATCTATAAAACACTACAGAAAAAAAGATACAAATAGTCAAATATCACTGAGGGATATTACTCGAGGCATATTATATTGAATCTGTTGAGGGTACTTATATGAAATGAAAACTACTGTGTGTTTCGTAATATCTATTCGTTATTGTTATTATTATTATTACTATTAGTTCAACCCCCTCTAGCAAACATTAGGGGTTTGTCACATTAGTATCACCTCAACGGTACTCATTATATAGATATATGTAGTGGTTATGTACTTAAATTAGGGTGCGATCATCGATAGGGAATTTTCCAGATAAGGAATAGAGGGTGAAATGATATTGAATCGGTTTTCTTCGAAGTACATAAACGCGTTCCATTTTCGTACAATAACTACTTTGGAAAAATGTTTTTGTGTTACAGGTATCAGCGAGTGCTTCTCCACGGTCATTCGAGAAAATAACGATGGAAGCACATTCCGTATGTATTATTTAAATTTAATTTATAATATTTTCAATTGTCTGAATAATGAAACTGTTTGATATTAAAATTTGAAATAATGGACTACTAAGCGCACTCAAAATGGTTTAAAATTTCAATAAAGAAGCTTAATTTTATTGTATATTTTAAATTTGGTCTTTCAAGAGACCCTTTAATATAATAACTGTAATTAATCGAATAAAATAACGTGAAGAAATATTAATTCTAAATTCGAAACAATTTATATGCAATTAATGAAAATAGCTTTGTAGTTAATGTAAAACTTACTTTTACCCATTGAACCGTTGAGAAAAACGGATTTCCGTAAATGGAATATTAAGAAATTTCTTTCAAAAACGATTACGATAAAACTCGCGCGAGCGAGTTCGGAGACCATTAAAAAACTATTGTAGATGCATGTGATCGCAGTTCCACCACGGTGAAAATCAAAAGGATATTAAGAGTGTGCCGAAGCACGATTTTACGCGGTAATGTCAAACGCCGCATGATTCTTCCAGATTTTAAATCTCTTTATTTTCTTCTCCAGCATCCTTTTTGCCGCTTCAAATATTGTTTGCGACGAGATTTCTTTTTATTCCGAACCCCATAAAGCTGGAAATATGCTTTTCTCTCGATTTTTTTGTCAAACGATCATACTTTCCCCACTCAACTTCAGAAATTATTTTAGCCCACCATTTCCCTTAAACTCATTGTATTTTATTTCTTACAGCATCGCTGATTAGATTCATGTACGAATAGCCGCAAACCTTGTGCATAACAAATTAATTCACCCCGTCCTACATATTTTTTTCCATGAATATCGAATTATAAAGGTCGATCTGAGGACAAATAATATTAACATTTTGAACAAACAAAAACAAAGAAGCGCTGTATCATCGATAATGTTCCAGAGAGTTTCTCAAAACATTTTTTAATTATTATTTCAGTTTTTTTTTGGTTTAATATTATTTCGGTATGAGTGACATTTTAATTATTTTAAGTGAACAATTTCTGCATGAAAACAAAAGATTTTTAATGCAAATGAAAATGTTAATAGAACAATGATAAAGGAACGTTTAAGAAATATCTCGTAGACCATTAGGGTTTTATTAAACCTTTGTGTGGGAAAAGAAGAAGAATTCGATAACTCTCGGTTTAATTTTCTGTAAGTCCTTTATTCTTATTTTTTTTCTACGTTTCCCGCAACATGGTTTGTAGTTCAAGTTACGTTTTTTGCCAACGTGAAATCCAAGTCTTTGATTAAAAATACATTTTTTTTTTTGATAAAGCACAAGGCTTAATAAGCAATTGCATAAAAATTTGTTCGAACAAGAAATCGAGCTTGCGGTTGATTAGATTTCAATAAATTTCCTTCGAACAAAAAATTACTTTTACCCCTGTTAAATTCTCCAGGTCCTTGACTAATGGGTCCGGAAAGATTAGGTGATAGATTAGTTAAAAAGGAGATAGACAATTCAGTGTAACTCTGCTAATGGTGAAAACATCGCCATCCGTTAAATGGTTTTTGCAAAACCGATTCGGTCGAAAATTTTTTTAATCAATTACCAAAAGTAGATTATGTTAAGAGGATCCGCTTTTACTAATGTTTTCCTGGATGTGGATTTTTTTTTTTGTTTCTGGGCCATTATTTTAAGTTAATTTAAAAAATATTTTTGTATTCGATTTAATTCGAATAAATCTAGTTTGAAAGTTGTTTAAAAGTTTCTAATTTTAATAAACTTTCAGTGATCTAAACGGGCTAGATTTTCGACTTAAATAATCTTTAATTAAAATTCATAAATGTATTTCAACTTAATTTACTCGCATTTAATGGAGAATTATTTTTTAGCCATTTCAAAACTTTTCGTAATTATTACTTTTGTAATTTTTAATCAACAGTTTTACTACGTTTTATTTGATGATTGCTACTAGGATTCATGTACGTACATATATAATATTTTATTAAATAGTTCAAACTACATTTAACATTTGCATTTTATTTTGAAATCAAGGCAATTTCGAAATGAAATTGTTGTCCTTGACACTTGAAAAAGATTTGATAACAATGAACTGAAATGTTCTTTGTACTGTTTTAGTACTTGCAATCTTACTATTTCTTCTGGAAGTTTTTGAGAACTTGTTCTTAGATCAGATTTAAAATTTGAAACAATTGTTTGGATATTTTGTTCAACTTAACTTTCTTTGGCAATCGAATCTTATTGCACTGAACTACCATTCTTATGGGAATTTCTAGTCTCTCCACTCTGTTTCTTACTCTAACAGATCTGCCAATGTTTGATATATACATACATACATATACAGGGCCTTGTTTTTCTAGTTTAAGGATAGGGATCTCGGTTACTTGAAAAGATATAAAGTCAGTTAAATTGGAATAAAGTTGTGCAATTGGGAGTTCAACAACATATCGTTGAGAAAGTTAGTATGCTTTTATATATTTCGGTTTTTATTTTTTATTTTATTTTTATATCAGAAGCCGATAAAGATAGACGTTTTAAAATGAAACTTTATTAAGTCACTTTTTTACGAGGCATCCAAATAAGCTATCGAAAATTTTAAGACACTCTAGATGTGAAAGTTACAGTAGATAACTTTGTTATTTCTTGAGGCAGCCATATTGGAGTTTTACATATTTGAATAAAGCTCTTTTTATTGATTACAATGATATATCATAGGATATGGTTCAACTTCACGATTCCCTCAAAATATGAAATAAACCGTATTTGCGAACGAAAGAATGCCTTGGAAACAGCATGTAATCTTTTGTTTTTGTTCAATCAATTTACTACAAGGTTCTCGACAAAATGCCGTATTCAAATGAAGAAAAATGAGATATGTTAGAAATTTATTATGCTTCACATCGCAAAAAAAATGAATATTTTGTGAAACAAAAGAATGCATGTTGGTCCAAAGGTATTTTCACAAAATCAATTTTTTTCTCATATTTTGATAAAATTATGAAGTTAAACTATATCCTATNAAAAAATAACAATTTCATGTATAAAACTATTTAATTTGTTCAAAAGGACAAAGTTTAATACATATTTTTAAACCTAATACAATGGTAAACGAACATGAATTTCAAGGTAATAATACATCAATAAAGTATTTAAAATACTTTTAATGTATTTTTTTTTTTTAGAATATTTGAACAGAAAGAAGTCGAGGGTACCCTGTAATTTACCTTAATTCAAAATGACTTTGTGGAAACTCGGCAAAAGAACGTTTTGATTTTATTTTTGTTACGTTTAAATCGATACGGGACACATTATGGTATAATAAAGCGAATTTGCACTCATATTGGAAAGTTTCAGTTTATTTTTAACAAAACGAACACCGGGTCGATTGCCCTTAATTAACATTTCATTATTAAAAATATGCTTCCGTTTAATTTATTTTTATTTTTAATGTAATTTAAAGCAACAATAACAGGCCGTAAAAAGATTAATTTAGATGTGGAATTGGTAAAATGTTAAGTACGAAGCTCAGTATTATTGCATACATAGTACTGGAAAATGCATCCAATTAGAATTGGAACAATATTTGCCTGCATGTGCATTTCGTGTTACGAGCACAACAACGAATCAAAAATATCTGATCGGGCAGACAAAAATTCAAAACTATCTTTTGTGCTACTGAAAAAAAAGGATTAAATGATTGTACGCTGGAAATGTAGTCGTTATACAGAGTGCGGGTCGATCTATAGTTTGAAAATAGGGTGAAAGTATTCGAATCTTCGTATCTCGTTGCCACTCAGAAACCCTTTTTTTTTGGTCAAAAAAAATGTAGAAAAATCTTTAATAAAAATGATGTTCTACATATCTCACTGGATAGTACGGTTTATTTCACAACCAAGCAGCTATTGGAGGAGACAAGGGTATAAATTATGACAGAATATTCGAAGTTGCCCACACTTCAAATATAATATTATTTTATACTCGCTCTGACATTATCTTTAATCTGTTTTATTTCAAATGTCCCGAAAGTCGGTTTTTACCTTCCTACTTATAGTTATTACTCAGCTGAAAATTTTTCACTTCCATGGGAATCCGTAATTTGCATAGAGGGTCAGTTTGAATGTTGGGCCATTAAGAACGATTCATAAAATTCCAACTTTCACCGAAGGGGAAAGTTTAACAAGGTATTAAATTTTTACTCATAAAAATAAAAATATATAAATATATCCTTACGATACACCTAATAAATTAGTATGAACGTAACTCTCCTACATCCATGTCGCATGGGGATAAGCCGATGTAAAGAAGTTGAATTATATCCTAAATTCAAAAGCAAATGTAAATATTAACTACATCTGTTCCTTAAAAATAATTTAAAGTAAATAAGAATCTTATTTTAACTTTACGAACAGAGTTATAAAGTTTCTTGTGCAGGTTCAGTTAATAACCTGCACAAGAATTTACTTCAATATATGTCAATTTTACTTGTCTTAAAATCAGATTAAAAGTTTACGATTAAAAGCATTCTTCTAAATTAAGATAGAGCAAATTTTGTATTCTTTTAAAAATTAATAATTAATTTAGAACTTTTTTTAGTCTTCACTTAATGTCAACGAAAAATATTTCTCTAGTGGTATCGTCCTATCGATTACTAAATCTGCTCTGTTGTTTGACTAAACATTTCATAACATAACAACACCTTAGGTGATTGAAGACCCGCTTTAGCCAAGAGTGCCAGTGTTATCAGGCAGGTGTTGTTGAATAATCAAACCAAAGCTTTGCGGTTAACTCCTCACAATTACAATAGATGCAGGATGTTCACGCCGAGCGGTACAGATTTTCTAGAGTATATAGTTTCCGTTTACGATTATTGTCCGATCTCTATGTACTTTAAAAATTAATATTCCTCATATTTTATTACACTGTGGCCTTAGTGGTATTTATAAGGCACACATCGAATTATATAAATATGTCATATGCCTGTCAAAAGACTTATCATCACACTGTATATGTAATTCTCGTATTATAATAGTGAAAAATCACAAAGTGAAAAAGAAAAGGAAAAAAAGCCAAGGGCAATTTATTGCATATTGAAACACCAATATAATAGGTTGTTGTTTTTGTGAGGCTGTATCAATTTTGATTTCCAATTTTAGGAAATAGAGTTTTATGTACTTTTCACAAAAGAAACAAGATTTTTAAAATACCCACAAGCGTGTGGGGGTTTAAAGATTTATGTGCCATCTTTGAATATATTATTCGATAAAAATAAGCCATATTCTCCAAAACGTTCACACAAAGAAAAGATTTTTTTATCTCGCGCTTTGTTTATAAGAAAAAAAGTAATTTGTTACGTGCCACAACTATATCAAAGTTGTTCATATTTTAAAAAATTCTAGGAGTCAATTACTTTATTAATGCCGATTTGCATATAAAATGTTGGGTTACTTGAACTAGTATTCTGGAATCTAACATGGAAATCAAAAAGTAAAATTTTCTTTAAAAATTTCAGTTTATATTACCTCAGAATAAAGTCCTTTATTTACCTATTTTATCCGGAAACTTTCCTAGTTTGCACCAAAATAATTAACACCATAAAGGGTTCCAATTTCGTAGAGAACGCAAATAGCTTCTAACCAAGCAATTTTTTTCCTCTTTTTCACTTACATACCTAACGTTAAACTGGGTTTCCGTATTTTAAGGTAGATATTAATTTACTTCAATTATTACGTCGTAAAATAAATTGAATAAATTTGTTTGGACTTCAAAAGAGA
This sequence comes from Hypothenemus hampei, assembly GCA_013372445.1. Classification (NCBI taxonomy): domain Eukaryota; kingdom Metazoa; phylum Arthropoda; class Insecta; order Coleoptera; family Curculionidae; genus Hypothenemus; species Hypothenemus hampei. The sequence goes on along the minus strand of JABRWK010000219.1, from coordinate 64,626 downwards.
CTTTAAACAACTCGACAGCGATGTAATTCATTTTAAAAGAAGCTTAATTTAAAAATTTATTATAATTAGATAGTTGTTATAGGTTTTTGTAATTAAAAATATGTATTTAGCATGTCTTTTTTCATTTTTTTTTTGTTTTTCGCGTGTTATTTTGTATAAAATATCAAATCAATAATTTAATATATATATTTTTTTTTCAGTCTCAATAAAGAGCTTAATCCGGAGTTTAAAATGAAGTTATTAACCATATTTTTACGTGTGGCAAATTGCCTGCTAGATTAAAATTTCTAGTATAGCTTTATCGGTCAAGTAGCGATTTTATTATTTCACCTATGAAATTATTTTTGTCGTGCAAACCAGCTACAATTGATAAAAATTCCATACCTATATGTGTATGTACGAGCCCAGTCGCATATGAATTGGTCCAAAGAAAATCTATACTACAATTTGAAATATCTCATAGTAGTTTCTATTACAACTTAAGCCAAATTTATTTTTAAATTTATTTCATTTATTTATTATTATTACTTGTTAATTTTTGTAATAATAACAAAACCACAAAAATCAATTTAATAAGTCTAGGCTATAATAATTAAGGCCAAGAATTTTTAAGATCAATTATTGAGTTACTAATAAGTGCGGGATTATAAAGTTACTAATAATTTTCACGTCAGTTCTTTTTAAAATAAAAATTCAAATTTCAAAATTCAATATTCTTTTATTGGAGATGGTATTAACTAACCTTTTACAATAGGCCAGTTGAAAATCAGTTGAAATTT
>JABRWK010000219.1:14323-63648 GCA_013372445.1 Hypothenemus hampei | reverse complement strand
GTGCCAGTGTTATCAGGCAGGTGTTGTTGAATAATCAAACCAAAGCTTTGCGGTTAACTCCTCACAATTACAATAGATGCAGGATGTTCACGCCGAGCGGTACAGATTTTCTAGAGTATATAGTTTCCGTTTACGATTATTGTCCGATCTCTATGTACTTTAAAAATTAATATTCCTCATATTTTATTACACTGTGGCCTTAGTGGTATTTATAAGGCACACATCGAATTATATAAATATGTCATATGCCTGTCAAAAGACTTATCATCACACTGTATATGTAATTCTCGTATTATAATAGTGAAAAATCACAAAGTGAAAAAGAAAAGGAAAAAAAGCCAAGGGCAATTTATTGCATATTGAAACACCAATATAATAGGTTGTTGTTTTTGTGAGGCTGTATCAATTTTGATTTCCAATTTTAGGAAATAGAGTTTTATGTACTTTTCACAAAAGAAACAAGATTTTTAAAATACCCACAAGCGTGTGGGGGTTTAAAGATTTATGTGCCATCTTTGAATATATTATTCGATAAAAATAAGCCATATTCTCCAAAACGTTCACACAAAGAAAAGATTTTTTTATCTCGCGCTTTGTTTATAAGAAAAAAAGTAATTTGTTACGTGCCACAACTATATCAAAGTTGTTCATATTTTAAAAAATTCTAGGAGTCAATTACTTTATTAATGCCGATTTGCATATAAAATGTTGGGTTACTTGAACTAGTATTCTGGAATCTAACATGGAAATCAAAAAGTAAAATTTTCTTTAAAAATTTCAGTTTATATTACCTCAGAATAAAGTCCTTTATTTACCTATTTTATCCGGAAACTTTCCTAGTTTGCACCAAAATAATTAACACCATAAAGGGTTCCAATTTCGTAGAGAACGCAAATAGCTTCTAACCAAGCAATTTTTTTCCTCTTTTTCACTTACATACCTAACGTTAAACTGGGTTTCCGTATTTTAAGGTAGATATTAATTTACTTCAATTATTACGTCGTAAAATAAATTGAATAAATTTGTTTGGACTTCAAAAGAGACTTTAAACAACTCGACAGCGATGTAATTCATTTTAAAAGAAGCTTAATTTAAAAATTTATTATAATTAGATAGTTGTTATAGGTTTTTGTAATTAAAAATATGTATTTAGCATGTCTTTTTTCATTTTTTTTTTGTTTTTCGCGTGTTATTTTGTATAAAATATCAAATCAATAATTTAATATATATATTTTTTTTTCAGTCTCAATAAAGAGCTTAATCCGGAGTTTAAAATGAAGTTATTAACCATATTTTTACGTGTGGCAAATTGCCTGCTAGATTAAAATTTCTAGTATAGCTTTATCGGTCAAGTAGCGATTTTATTATTTCACCTATGAAATTATTTTTGTCGTGCAAACCAGCTACAATTGATAAAAATTCCATACCTATATGTGTATGTACGAGCCCAGTCGCATATGAATTGGTCCAAAGAAAATCTATACTACAATTTGAAATATCTCATAGTAGTTTCTATTACAACTTAAGCCAAATTTATTTTTAAATTTATTTCATTTATTTATTATTATTACTTGTTAATTTTTGTAATAATAACAAAACCACAAAAATCAATTTAATAAGTCTAGGCTATAATAATTAAGGCCAAGAATTTTTAAGATCAATTATTGAGTTACTAATAAGTGCGGGATTATATAGTTACTAATAATTTTCACGTCAGTTCTTTTTAAAATAAAAATTCAAATTTCAAAATTCAATATTCTTTTATTGGAGATGGTATTAACTAACCTTTTACAATAGGCCAGTTGAAAATCAGTTGAAATTTTCAAGATTTTTACTTTTTATTCGTGAACGATACAGAATGGTGTCTTTATTATACATATGTTACAGAGTCTCAATGGAGGATATGTCTGGACTAATTGATGAGCACTCTAAAGTTGAAATATGTCATCATGTCATCATCGTCACCATGTTAAAATATAAATTTATATTATTCCAACTGAATATAATTAATAGACGAAAGTAATCTTTCATTGAAAATTGTTCTACATTTTGTACCGCTGACAGTACCACCAATAAATAAAAGACGTCAAAACATATATAATATAATAAACATATGTATACATATAACTGAATCCCATTAACGTTAAGTCCAGTTTTTATGTTCTTTGACCTATAAGAAACGACTTCTTTTTTATTTTTGAGAGAGAAATGGTTTTCCTTCTTCTAACTTTTAATTTTTAACCTTGAGTTTATTTTTGAAAAACCTGTATTATATTTCCTTCAGTTTTCTCAAACAAATGGCTTTTGAAATTCGTTTACCAATTGTTTCTGACAATTTTTAGCCTAATTTTTTAGACGGAGCTCAGCGTTCTTTTTTTTTGATAAGTACACGTAGAGACACCGATCTCGTTTTGTGATATTTGAGGAGCAACCAGTTTTTGACTTAATTTAAATATTTTTCAATTTTTTGTTCAGACAAATAATATCTTTGACATTTTCTTGAAGAAGGTTGAAATTTTTTGCAATTTTTTGCCCAGTAACTCCCGTTTAGTGGGTAGAAATAATGGATTTTCACATATCATATGATAAAGGTTTTCAATGAACCCTTTTGACAACTAAGTAAATTTTCCTTTTTCATTCACCTTTTAAACGCTATTTGATATTTTTTAACCAAAATTTTGTTGATGAGATATCTATTTCAATAACCTGTCATATTTTTTAGAGTAAATAAAATATTTCGCTTTAATTAGAAAATTATGGTCCAATTAATATGCGCCAAACAGTTGTAATGTTGTTATTATTGCAAAAGATATAATTAACCGTTATTGTTAATTAATAACTCAGACCACGCAGTATTCATTAATAATTAATTCTACTGATTAAGTTATAACAATAAAGAAAATACTCTGTGAGAATTTTCAAATTGTGGTATAGATTTTGATTAGTCGAATTCATATACGACTGAACATTCGTATATATATAAGTTGCATACTTTGAAAACTTTTAATTTTCTCATTTTCAAATCCGGGGACTTTCTCGTCGAAATATTATTAATCGAAAAAAGTTGATGAAAAATATATTTTCGGTAAAAGTTAAAAAATGAGCTCAGAAAAGAAGTCACGAATGGTCTGCGGGCACGCACCGAATTGATTCGTAATTTGGTAAAAGCATGCCAATAGTAAATTAAAAAAAAAAGAAGCTGATAATAACCAATAGTTTGTACGTTGAAATCAAAATTAGTTCATTAATTATCAATTTTAATGATGATGATCCCGATTCTTTTACTCTGTGCAGATAACATTTTTCGATTACGGTTAGTTAAAAAAGAGAAACGGAACTTATACTTTGTGGAGTTTGGGGCAAAGGCAATAAATTTCAAGAGAGAATACATGCAACGCGACGAACAATGTTGATGTCCACGTTACCTAACTCCGTGTTGATTTACGGCCTTTTCTGATAAAATTTCATTTTAACAAGTTTCTGGTATGTTTTTGTGTCAACTAGTATTATTCGCTCTACTAGGAAAACTTTGGAACTTAACGAAATTTCATCGCATACCACTTCCAACCTGATTATCCATGAGGATTTTAATGAAACTGTAAATATTCACGCGATGACTATATTCACGTATTTTTCTTGAAAAGATTTAGAAATTTATTATTTATTAAATCTCTACTATAACTTTTTCTAGCGTTCTCAATTTTACTACTTTCGAAAACAATCAACAAGTGTTTTACGTTTTTCTACATTATCTTTGCCTTGAAATATCTTGAGTTGACTTTTTATTTCTGAATTCGAATTCGAGAATATTTTCAGAGAAAACTTTGTTCTCGCTGACGAACGCTGTGACACTCAAAAAATAACACTGTTAAATAGTGATGCCCGTGGTTGCATTTCACTCGTGTTGAAATCGCATTCTCTGAAATAAGTGTTAAATAGCACCATTTTTTTTATGGTCACAGCGTTCGTTGGAGTTTCATGTCAGTACGGGGGTTTTCTCTAAAATAGGTGGTTTCTGAAATTGCCAACGACCTATTGAAATACCCAGAACATTTCTGTATTTTTGAGTTCAAATAGGCAATTCGCCGCCTGTCGATTTAGTCGGTAAAATATTTATAACACCAAAAAGTATTAAAGTTGAAAAATGAGGTTACGCTGTAGATCAATCATGTAAATAGGGTTTTAGATAAATACGCCAACAAACAGTGGGGAACTAATATCTTAGCTAAAGCACACGAAAAATGAAAAATGAAGAATATTTAACTTTGGTTATAAAGAAAATTGATCCAATTTTGTCTCGGTCTGTCGCACACGAAGAACAAAAGACTCCCGATTTTCGAATTTCCTTTTGACATGTCTCATATAAATGATAAATACACGCATATATGGTTTTGTGGTTGCGCATATTGGTTACATAAAAGTCCGGTCGAATGCCAATTAATAATATTCAAACAAAAGAAAATGGCTATTGGCTAAAATATACTATCGGAGAGAAATTTACAAATCGTTCTTTTTGCAACTTATTAAGAAACTCTTACCTTGTTAAGGCCCTTCATATCAAATAAGTCGTATCCTATATTTCATTGACTGAATTTAATCAAGCTCCACAATTTTATATACAGAATAATGGATAATAAATTTGAATACCTTTCCCGTCTAATTACCTTCATATTCAACTTTGCATTTACTAATTTCAATTAGAACTTTGTATTTTTCATTGTTCACCTAAAGCTAATACATAATTCAGCTGAATATGACCTACAAATTACCAAAATTATGCAAAGTTAAAGCCACGCTCTGTTTTGTACCCAACACATCGTTAATCATTATCGTTAATCAATACGTAATAGAATTTCAAAGTGTTTGAAATATTCTTTCGTCGAACTATAAATAGTATCGCATCTTAGCCATTTTTTTATCTAAATTGTGGGGTTTTTATGAGTAACATAAAAATGTGCTTGACGTACATTTTGATTTTTGCAACAAAGAAAACCAAACTTTTTGATAAATTGACAAATATCTGTTACGCGCTACTGAAAATAGAGTACAAATCCAAATATTTCCTAAAGCGTCTGTATCAATATGCAATTTTCCTTTTGCTCGATAACGCAAACAATAAAAAATTTTATTATTAATTATAAATTAGTCTGGTCTTAAGCCCACATGTGTCGGTTTTATAAAAGTGCTTACGCATATCGGAATATTTGAAATAAATTATGGTTATATGTAAAGCGCTTAAATGCTAAAACCAGTATTAGCGTTAGTCAAACCGTAAACACATGCTAACTGGCATATTATGTAATCCTTAAATGCACATTCCTATTTATAAAAAGCAGATGGCCGAGAAAAAAATAATATTTCTCGGCTTTGTTCGATGATCCAACAGAACACAAAATCTACTCGAGCGGGTAGCATTTGATTTAAATTTTTCGAAAAAAAAAGACTTCTATCGGTTATGCACTCTAACAAATCACTTCGAATTTCCGTTCGAGCTTTCAATATGGCTTTCCACAGTCAAAACAGATTTTATTTCAAATAGACCACAATGTTTTTTAGTTAGGTACCTTTAGATAAAAGTAGCTTTCATGAACGTTCCAGAAATACGCTGCTATATTATGCATTATGTTCCCCATATTCAGGGTTATTCGCGTAATGGGATTCATTATACGAACCAGTATATGTGCAATATATTATATACATATATATAAGTATCAATATTAGGTATACATGATTCCTGGAAGAGAACACAAGAATATTTTCACAGATAACAAATCTTCTTTCTAGAAATCGTTTTTAAAATACGATTTCTGAAATCCTAAAAAGTCATTGTACGAAAGTGCTTTCAATTCTCTTCCATCTCTTTATAACAAACACGTAGGAGTATCTTAATCACTACATACAGGGTAGATCGTCGAAAACATTCCACCTCAGTTCTCTTGCGTTTGCAAATAAAAACGGAAAAACGCTCGGAATCGTCAATTTTTGATTTTAGGGGGGCACGTTTCTTTGGTATTTCTATCCATTCAACTTGCATCCCCCAGCGGGGGTGTCACTCACCCTCAAAATCTTAAATGGATACGAACGATACCTTGTTTTAAAGAGTATTACATTCTCTTTCCAACGACACCTACACTTTCAAGTTGGATTGATATTTTTGAGAAATTACGTCAGAAAAATTTAAACGTCTTACCATTTTCAGTCCAGTAAATGTTCAAAATGCTCACCCATCAACAATAAAGAACCGGTTGAAAATGGAGTCGGATATTCTGAAATATATCTTTTATTGTTTGTCTACATTTATGTATAATCCGCTGCCGCAAACCTTTTAACGAATTTGGTTTTGTCGAATAACTTTAACTTTAAGTGATCCTATAAAAAAATCCAATGGAGTTATATCGGATGAACGAGGAGACCAATCAATAGGACCTGTTCTCCCAATCCGCCTCTCTCAAAAATTTTAATTTTTAAAAGTTACTGGAATGAAGATGGTAAGACGTTAAAATTTTTTAATGCCGTAATTTCTTAAAAAATATCAATATACTTTAAAAAGTATAGGTGTTGTTAGAAAAAGTTTTTAATGCTTTTCAAAACAAGGCATCATTCGATCACTGTTTCCATTTAAGATTTTCAAGATGAGTGACACCTCCGCTAGGGGTTGCAAGTTGAATTCATAAAAATACAAAATACAAAATTGACGGGTCCGAGCGTTTTTTCGTTTTTATTTGTGAACATAAGAAAACTTAGGTGGGAAGTTTTTGACGACCCACCCTGTATAACTCAACTGGTCCAGTTCTTGATAGATTAAGAAAATTTTCGAATAACCCTCGTGTAATGTCAAAGTATGGAACTGAGAATGTGGCTTACATATTGATTGCGGATTAATTTTAAAATTAATTTTTGAGTTAGATTCAAGTTTCATCTGATTGATTTCGTTACAGTTCGATTTCTCGTAACAGATTCCCCCCAAAAAAAAGCTCTTTTAATTGGATTACCGTTAGTAATACTGTTTCCGCTCTTTTCGTTTTTGCCCTATATTTTTATACCACGTTTTCGTGGCAATGGATTGGTGCATTAGTAAATTAAAGCAATTTCTTCCAACTTTCTCAAATATATCATCACAAACTCAAACTTCCATTAGTTATAATATCTTCGTGATCTTAAGTAACAAAAAAAACACTCCTACTCCCACAAACATTGTTACATTTCTTTATCCCAACAGAGTTGTTTAAATCCGACATTCTGTACTTAAAAAACAAGGATTCATTTGTTTTATACAGGACAAGAAAAGTTAGAACATCCTATATATTTGGTGAAATATAAAATTGCATTCCGCCCTGTTAACTATTTATCCTACTCTCCGAGTTGCAATAAAACCAAGGGTCTAAAAGAACTAAATTAAATCTGTTAAATTATTTCTACACGAGTTGGGATTCTCCATTAAATTTGAACGTTCAATAAGTGAAAATTCCTCACTATTTTTTTTGTTTGAATTTATTTTTATTGATTTATTTTCTTTACAGATCGGGCAGAGGGCGTGTCCGAACATATAGTCCCTTATTGGGATCAACCATTTTCCCAGCCATATTTTGATAATTCAACTAAAAGAGAATACACGACCACTGTTGGACAAACAGCTCATTTGCATTGCAGGGTCAGGAATCTTGGAGACCGAGCGGTAAGTCGTTGCGTAATATTTTAGTGCCTACGTGTAACCCAAAAAAAAAACAGGAAAACAAAAATATATGCATGTGCGGAGCCTGATGATTATAATTTTTAATTCTTTTCCCGGAACGATTAAAGCGAAAAAATAACCCGGATTAACTTAACATAACACACTTTTCATAGTACGATATAATCCTTGACAAATTTGCGTTTGCAATGGAAATATATCATTTCAAATAAATTATCTAGATTTATTCGTAACTTTTAACGTAACGACGAGACAGAAAAATAGAAATTGAATTTACAACATTTACAAGAATTGTGCATCAAAAATCTAAACATAAATACCTATATTGAGCACAGGACTCGTCATCTGCAATTAAACTGGAATCGGAATTGAAAGCTGGGAAATTAATTATGAAACGAGTCACCGGGTTGATTGTTTTTCTACTGTTGCTGCCCCTGTAAATGAATGAAATTAATTACCTCGGTGACTAATTGTATATTACGAAAAGGGTTCTCGGTAGGTACTGAAAATTTACTTTTCTATGATAGCTAATTTTATAATTCGAAAACCATCAAGGAAATTTTGTGGCACACACATACAGAGATACTAGATAATTTCAATTTTGATATATAACCCCGTAATTTTCAAGGAACGTTCCAAACTCTCTTCGCCTAATTTCTATTATAATAATAGCTAATAGCAAGGAATCGGGTTATAGATTAGCACGTTCGCGTTACCAGCTAGGGTCAATTCCCATTCTGAATGCATATGTTCAGTTTATACGAGGTTCCCATAAAATTTGCAAATAAAATTGTATTTTTCTCCATTGTCCGGTAAGAGTCATGAATTTTTCATGCGTCATTAGTGTATATGTCTCGGTTTTCATTTTATTTCACCCAAATCGTTTTATTCGTGGAATAAGTAATGCTTTTTCGATGAAAAAACTTCATTCGTCTAACTCCCGGTTAATATAAAGACATCTAATGTAATCCACCTACGCATCTTTTCTACAAAAACATTTCATTGTAAAGAAAATATTTTTAATCCTTACATACATATATCGAATAAGAAAATGTATCAGTTCTTTTAAATTTGATTTAATCCTAACAGCTCCCCATATACGACTATAGAATAAAAAGTTATCTCTTTCTAAAGAAAAATCACTACACATAAGATGTATCTTGCTCCAGTGACATTTCAAAATGTAGGCAAAATGAAATCAAAGAAAATTCGTGAAAATTTACAAATCTTATACGAGAGATTAGAGTTTTCTTAAAAAAAAACAATCGATCTAATATGATTAAAATGTTGTATATCACAATGCAATATTTCAATTTCATGTGGATGTATAATTATACTAGAAATTGAATTTGGAGCTCCCCTAAAACGCCCATCACGATTTGCGACCAAATTGTCCTGTCTCCAAAAACGCTCTGAAATCGAGGGTAAGTGGTATAGCAGCTGAAGATGGGCTGTTCGTAATATGCAAATTAAAATAAAATTTAATAAAGAAACTTTTTGTACCTTGGAAGAGAACAGTGACAAAAATGGGATTTTTAATATAAGAATGTTTGTTAGAAAAGGACAGAAAAGTAATTAGGTTGTTTCACTATTGAGGTTTAAAATTATTTATTATAGCGTTAATTTTTTTTAAATAAATGTATCAAATATGAATCACAAATCAATACTTTATACAAAAGAATGTAAAAATTCACTTTTCCTTTAATAATATTTGAATAAAACACATTAATTCGAATAGGGAGCAGAGAACGGAAAATGATTAATGACCTCTATCTAGAAAATTTTTCAATAAAGCCGAGCTATGGAGGTATTATAGAATAAATGAATTCAAATAGACAGTAAAAGACCATCATATGGAATGAAAATTCATAACATCTACCATAAAGGACATTTAAGATGAATAAAAAAAAGTCATATTAATCAAATCGATTTTTGCCGCCTTATAGATTTCACGTTTCTCACAATCAGTTCAAGGGGTCTATCATTGAAAAATTGATTCTTAAATCTTCGGGGAAGACCCTCCTTAAACTGTATGAATATGATCCAAGTGATTTTTTTTTAAGATCCTTTATACCTAGATGGATATTTCTTCAGAAAGTTTAAAAGAGAAAATATTTGCTTTTTCAAACAAGAGATTTCATATAGAAAATTTCAGTTTCAAGAGATAAAATTTTCCCATAGGCGAGGTATTAATTACGCCACAGGGCTCAATCAATACTAAAAGGAAGACGGAGCACGTACACAGTGGAAAATGGTCTGTTCATATTCGAAAATTTAACCAGAAAATTAAATAGAGCTCATTACGAAATGGCCTGGAATCTTTTCAGGGTAAACTAGAAATGAATGGGCGGCTAATCTCTTTTCGGGCGGTCGGCTTAATTCGTATGCCGCCCGCGCGCGTGCCCGATTTCAGTGTCGAAAAATATATGAAAACTTTCCAGTTGTTTGAAATTTACTGTCATTTTATCAATTCCACGTTCCGGAAGGCTCTTGATTTGCGACGGCAACAACAGTAAACAATTCGATAAAATCGCTATAGGCCGAGATTTATTTTCTCGTGAAATATGCTCTGGCTATTGATCCCCTTTCTAGAGAATATTTGATAAAAAAAAATTTAATTGAGGACCTGACAGTTCTTGTATCATCCTCTTAATCGACCTAAAAGGGTAATTAGCATCAACAATAAGTTGCGAGACCCCGAAAATGCCTCCTGGGTTTCAATCAATCATTTTTAGGAAGTCGAATATTATTCCTCCTGACTTATGATACGCAAGTGGCTTTTTAATCGAAGTAAAAAAATAGTTCCACGAATAGAATCTTACGAGTCACAAAACTGATTTATATTTTCAAGATACGAACAGTTAATAAAAGCGTTGGATAGACCGTATTTGTTTTTCCGAAGTAAAAAAAAAAAATTCCACTAACAGAAAGTGAAAGACTCAGAGGCGAGAGAGAGGCTCATCCCGTGAATGGTAAGCAGAATAAAATTTATTCACTTTGAAGCGCCATGGAATAATTCATGGCCATTTCTTTCGGATTGTCTTAATATCCAACATAAATGCTTTAAAAGTGACAGGTACTCTAAAGGAGTGCATTCCAGAGAAAAATACTCGGACAAAATGGGACTGCCCTTCACTACGTTAAAGTGAATATGAAATAATTCCTGACTGTGACGTTTCCCGAAGGGCAATTTGGGAGGAGGAGCCCTCTGGGATAGTCTGCATATTCAACAGATATATCTCTATTTGATTTTTATGGGGTCGTTTAAAGATAAAAATGTATGCAATCCTGGCTATGAGATTTGTAAATGATGGTACGTGAACGTAGTTTAATAACTTCAGACATTATCTACATGGTTTCCAATAAATTTCAATCAAAGCAGGAATTCATTTTATTTTTAATATAAGAACTTGGCCCACGCTGTATAATCGTTTAAGCATGCGCAGTGATAAAAAATAAATTTTATTATTGAAATAAATAGCTTTTATTAATTTCGATTTCATGTGGGATTTAAAAATATAAAATAGCAACATATGCCACTTTGTTGAGCATGATAAACTTTATAATCATGCTTTGCTGGCGTTGATATACATAAGCAGACAGTAAAAAAAAAAATGAAAACTAAAATTCAAGAATCCTTGTTTATCCTATATTTTATCTTGTAAGGTTTGGCGCGTAGGCACTTTATCTTTCCTATACATTTTCCTTTATTCCAAGATTTTGTTTGAAAAATGGCCGTCCTCATATAAGCTTATGAAATGGGGAGTTAAAAAAGCAGCTGCGTTAATTGTGTTTTAAAATCCAAAACAATTCCATATTGAAACTGTTCGTGAGATTTTCAAATAGAACGCCCTAGTTTCTTTGATATGTTTTTAATAAAACAGTACTTTAGCAATCATTAAAAAACAATAAAGCAGAAGAATACACGCACCCATGCGCGTTACCTTTACTTATTGTTTTCATTTTTTCCTGTTTAAGCCTCTTAGTTGAATCCGCTTAAAAAGGTGCAGGTTGCAAATTAATTTTAATTACGGTCTAGGGAGAGAAAATTAACCGTTCCAAACTATGACAGTTGCTATTAAAGACGTTTAATTACGACCTGGTTCATTAATAAAAATCTTATGTAAGTCTATAAAACTCTTGGGACGGAACGATATCAAATCAGAAATTTATTTCGTGGAACGTAAAAAAAGCGAGAGCAAGCAATATTTGACGTTGTATCTCTGTAACTACATTTTCAGAAAAGGATATAAAGTTAAATCAGGTCGAAAATGTTTTGGGTTGTTTTTAGAAAATCTGCTTCTTAATAAAACAAGATTTGGATAATAAAAACGGTATATTGCACTGTCAGTTAAAACGAGTTTCTTTTTTATTTTTTTCAAATGTCCTCGTCTGCGTGTTGATATTTCAAATTTTAAGTTCGCTCTGATAAGTGAAATATAATTAAAACTAAAATACCAATTTACATATGATAACTAGGAAATAAATGGTGAAAATTCTCCCATCTAAACTATGCCACATTCACGCTGTTTTATGCATAATATTTCCGTCGCTCGGACAAAATGTCTTTAGAAAATAGAAGAGACATGTCCACTGGAGTAATATTTTTCCGTTTTAAAAGACAATTTGTCACGAATTATGTGGTGTTATAAAGAAACCTAGACTATGTGGGTTATTTCAAAAGTTTCCGGTGTAATTAATTCATGTTACATTGTGTAGTATCTTCAGTTTAAACTCTGTAGTGCAAGTATATTATAAATATTTTAGTCCCACAGCACGACTACATTTCGACACGGACATTTTGGGGCTATAGTTCAACACAGTTCATATTAATGTACTAGCAGTCAATATGATTTTACACGAGCATTTATTTGCCAGAAAAATGACTGTCAATTTTGCTCTCTTAGTATGAAAAAGGGGCATGTCTGGAGTCATGCCAATTCACGCTTGATAGATTCAAAAATTGAAGACAATTTTGTGATACCATCACTAGTGATGAATTCTGGATATATCAATATAATGTCAATCGTCAGTGTGAATATTTCAAATCGAGGAAACGTTAAGAATAGTCAAGTGGGGGCGGTTGGAAAGAAAATCTTTGCATACTGTTTTGTAGAGAAAAGATTTTCCAGGAATTTCACTTGAAAGTCGACGTACGATAACAGCAAGATGGTTACTATACTTTGGTATCCAAGATTGTACTTTCCAAGGTCTTGCTATCCAAGGTCTTTCTCCGCAATTTCTTTTTAGTTGTTACTACAAATACAACTACGGAAAGAAAGATTTAAATCTCTTGATGAGATGGCTTCAAAAGAGGAGTTGAAGAGTAACTTGAAAAACTTTTAATATAATCCTCGTATTCCTAAAAATACAATAATACAACCTGTAGAAAAAATAAGATTTATTCATATACGAAACTGCTCTAGTTTTTAGACTATAGAAATATATAAAGTGGCCCAATGAAAAGATCGCACCCCTATACACGACACTCTTTATAGAATATGAAAAAAACACTTTGACATGTCAATTATCATTTCTAGGGAGACATCTTTTTTATTAATTGAAAGACATTATAATGCAGGATGATCCAAAAAGAAGATTTTAATCATAATTTAGTTTTTTAAATGGAAACGTCCCTGCTCTAATTCATTTTCCGCTTCTACGTGAAGTTTTTATTAAATTATGTGTGACATATCCTATACTTTATCTTTAATCGATTTGAAGCTCCATATGTACATATATTTTTGAGTTTATAGTTATGTTATTTTATTTTTAATGACTGAGATGATATTACAAAATATCCTAGATTATCGTTTCCATGGACTCAAGTAGATACTAATGGGGATTTGACTGTCAAGATCTGTTACAAAATGTTCGCTTTTTTCTTAATTTCAAATTGTTCTCTTAACTTTGCTTTAATTACTATACCATCGGTTTTTACATTACGGGAATGGATGGAGTAAAACTTTATTTCGAAACCCGAAATTCTGCTAACGCTACTGACCATTTGTTCAGTGATTAACGATAAACGTGTAGACAACTAATAGGAAAGTTTCAAGTTACTAGATTTATGTAAAATTTTTACCGCCATTGAAATCAACTAGTGAGAAAGGGTCGCATGGAAATAGCGATTTGGGGACACGTAGCAATTGACAATACCCAAAGTACTCGTCAATTAGTTAAAACTTTGGGAGTTTCGAATAGATTATACAAAGAATTTTGGAAGCACGTAAATTTCATCCGCACAAGATAAAACTTGTACATCAAGTTAATGAATACGATTTTAACAAGATGTTGGAATTTTCTGGAGAAATGAGCCAACATTTAATTAATAATACAAATTTAGTGTTTAATATTTGCTTTTCGGATGAATGCACATTCTATTTACACAGTGCTCTAAATAGAGATAATTGCCGATATTGGAGTGACTCGACCCACATTGTTTAGAGAGGTACATTCGCAACGTTCTCAAAAATTAAATGTTTGGGTTGGCATTTCAAGGAATAATATCACTGGTTCTCATTTTATTCCTGGAAATTTAACACGCGAGGTCTACCGGGACCTGTCAGAAAATACAGGGTGTTATCGAAATATCTGCGAATATTTTAACTGATGAAAGTTGATCATAATATGATCAACTTCATATTATGAAGATGTGGTTCTCAAATTTTCAAAAAAAAAAGGATGGACTCACCTNGCCATATTTTGATAATTCAACTAAAAGAGAATACACGACCACTGTTGGACAAACAGCTCATTTGCATTGCAGGGTCAGGAATCTTGGAGACCGAGCGGTAAGTCGTTGCGTAATATTTTAGTGCCTACGTGTAACCCAAAAAAAAAACAGGAAAACAAAAATATATGCATGTGCGGAGCCTGATGATTATAATTTTTAATTCTTTTCCCGGAACGATTAAAGCGAAAAAATAACCCGGATTAACTTAACATAACACACTTTTCATAGTACGATATAATCCTTGACAAATTTGCGTTTGCAATGGAAATATATCATTTCAAATAAATTATCTAGATTTATTCGTAACTTTTAACGTAACGACGAGACAGAAAATAGAAATTGAATTTACAACATTTACAAGAATTGTGCATCAAAAATCTAAACATAAATACCTATATTGAGCACAGGACTCGTCATCTGCAATTAAACTGGAATCGGAATTGAAAGCTGGGAAATTAATTATGAAACGAGTCACCGGGTTGATTGTTTTTCTACTGTTGCTGCCCCTGTAAATGAATGAAATTAATTACCTCGGTGACTAATTGTATATTACGAAAAGGGTTCTCGGTAGGTACTGAAAATTTACTTTTCTATGATAGCTAATTTTATAATTCGAAAACCATCAAGGAAATTTTGTGGCACACACATACAGAGATACTAGATAATTTCAATTTTGATATATAACCCCGTAATTTTCAAGGAACGTTCCAAACTCTCTTCGCCTAATTTCTATTATAATAATAGCTAATAGCAAGGAATCGGGTTATAGATTAGCACGTTCGCGTTACCAGCTAGGGTCAATTCCCATTCTGAATGCATATGTTCAGTTTATACGAGGTTCCCATAAAATTTGCAAATAAAATTGTATTTTTCTCCATTGTCCGGTAAGAGTCATGAATTTTTCATGCGTCATTAGTGTATATGTCTCGGTTTTCATTTTATTTCACCCAAATCGTTTTATTCGTGGAATAAGTAATGCTTTTTCGATGAAAAAACTTCATTCGTCTAACTCCCGGTTAATATAAAGACATCTAATGTAATCCACCTACGCATCTTTTCTACAAAAACATTTCATTGTAAAGAAAATATTTTTAATCCTTACATACATATATCGAATAAGAAAATGTATCAGTTCTTTTAAATTTGATTTAATCCTAACAGCTCCCCATATACGACTATAGAATAAAAAGTTATCTCTTTCTAAAGAAAAATCACTACACATAAGATGTATCTTGCTCCAGTGACATTTCAAAATGTAGGCAAAATGAAATCAAAGAAAATTCGTGAAAATTTACAAATCTTATACGAGAGATTAGAGTTTTCTTAAAAAAAACAATCGATCTAATATGATTAAAATGTTGTATATCACAATGCAATATTTCAATTTCATGTGGATGTATAATTATACTAGAAATTGAATTTGGAGCTCCCCTAAAACGCCCATCACGATTTGCGACCAAATTGTCCTGTCTCCAAAAACGCTCTGAAATCGAGGGTAAGTGGTATAGCAGCTGAAGATGGGCTGTTCGTAATATGCAAATTAAAATAAAATTTAATAAAGAAACTTTTTGTACCTTGGAAGAGAACAGTGACAAAAATGGGATTTTTAATATAAGAATGTTTGTTAGAAAAGGACAGAAAAGTAATTAGGTTGTTTCACTATTGAGGTTTAAAATTATTTATTATAGCGTTAATTTTTTTTAAATAAATGTATCAAATATGAATCACAAATCAATACTTTATACAAAAGAATGTAAAAATTCACTTTTCCTTTAATAATATTTGAATAAAACACATTAATTCGAATAGGGAGCAGAGAACGGAAAATGATTAATGACCTCTATCTAGAAAATTTTTCAATAAAGCCGAGCTATGGAGGTATTATAGAATAAATGAATTCAAATAGACAGTAAAAGACCATCATATGGAATGAAAATTCATAACATCTACCATAAAGGACATTTAAGATGAATAAAAAAAAGTCATATTAATCAAATCGATTTTTGCCGCCTTATAGATTTCACGTTTCTCACAATCAGTTCAAGGGGTCTATCATTGAAAAATTGATTCTTAAATCTTCGGGGAAGACCCTCCTTAAACTGTATGAATATGATCCAAGTGATTTTTTTTTAAGATCCTTTATACCTAGATGGATATTTCTTCAGAAAGTTTAAAAGAGAAAATATTTGCTTTTTCAAACAAGAGATTTCATATAGAAAATTTCAGTTTCAAGAGATAAAATTTTCCCATAGGCGAGGTATTAATTACGCCACAGGGCTCAATCAATACTAAAAGGAAGACGGAGCACGTACACAGTGGAAAATGGTCTGTTCATATTCGAAAATTTAACCAGAAAATTAAATAGAGCTCATTACGAAATGGCCTGGAATCTTTTCAGGGTAAACTAGAAATGAATGGGCGGCTAATCTCTTTTCGGGCGGTCGGCTTAATTCGTATGCCGCCCGCGCGCGTGCCCGATTTCAGTGTCGAAAAATATATGAAAACTTTCCAGTTGTTTGAAATTTACTGTCATTTTATCAATTCCACGTTCCGGAAGGCTCTTGATTTGCGACGGCAACAACAGTAAACAATTCGATAAAATCGCTATAGGCCGAGATTTATTTTCTCGTGAAATATGCTCTGGCTATTGATCCCCTTTCTAGAGAATATTTGATAAAAAAAATTTAATTGAGGACCTGACAGTTCTTGTATCATCCTCTTAATCGACCTAAAAGGGTAATTAGCATCAACAATAAGTTGCGAGACCCCGAAAATGCCTCCTGGGTTTCAATCAATCATTTTTAGGAAGTCGAATATTATTCCTCCTGACTTATGATACGCAAGTGGCTTTTTAATCGAAGTAAAAAAATAGTTCCACGAATAGAATCTTACGAGTCACAAAACTGATTTATATTTTCAAGATACGAACAGTTAATAAAAGCGTTGGATAGACCGTATTTGTTTTTCCGAAGTAAAAAAAAAAATTCCACTAACAGAAAGTGAAAGACTCAGAGGCGAGAGAGAGGCTCATCCCGTGAATGGTAAGCAGAATAAAATTTATTCACTTTGAAGCGCCATGGAATAATTCATGGCCATTTCTTTCGGATTGTCTTAATATCCAACATAAATGCTTTAAAAGTGACAGGTACTCTAAAGGAGTGCATTCCAGAGAAAAATACTCGGACAAAATGGGACTGCCCTTCACTACGTTAAAGTGAATATGAAATAATTCCTGACTGTGACGTTTCCCGAAGGGCAATTTGGGAGGAGGAGCCCTCTGGGATAGTCTGCATATTCAACAGATATATCTCTATTTGATTTTTATGGGGTCGTTTAAAGATAAAAATGTATGCAATCCTGGCTATGAGATTTGTAAATGATGGTACGTGAACGTAGTTTAATAACTTCAGACATTATCTACATGGTTTCCAATAAATTTCAATCAAAGCAGGAATTCATTTTATTTTTAATATAAGAACTTGGCCCACGCTGTATAATCGTTTAAGCATGCGCAGTGATAAAAAATAAATTTTATTATTGAAATAAATAGCTTTTATTAATTTCGATTTCATGTGGGATTTAAAAATATAAAATAGCAACATATGCCACTTTGTTGAGCATGATAAACTTTATAATCATGCTTTGCTGGCGTTGATATACATAAGCAGACAGTAAAAAAAAAAATGAAAACTAAAATTCAAGAATCCTTGTTTATCCTATATTTTATCTTGTAAGGTTTGGCGCGTAGGCACTTTATCTTTCCTATACATTTTCCTTTATTCCAAGATTTTGTTTGAAAAATGGCCGTCCTCATATAAGCTTATGAAATGGGGAGTTAAAAAAGCAGCTGCGTTAATTGTGTTTTAAAATCCAAAACAATTCCATATTGAAACTGTTCGTGAGATTTTCAAATAGAACGCCCTAGTTTCTTTGATATGTTTTTAATAAAACAGTACTTTAGCAATCATTAAAAAACAATAAAGCAGAAGAATACACGCACCCATGCGCGTTACCTTTACTTATTGTTTTCATTTTTTCCTGTTTAAGCCTCTTAGTTGAATCCGCTTAAAAAGGTGCAGGTTGCAAATTAATTTTAATTACGGTCTAGGGAGAGAAAATTAACCGTTCCAAACTATGACAGTTGCTATTAAAGACGTTTAATTACGACCTGGTTCATTAATAAAAATCTTATGTAAGTCTATAAAACTCTTGGGACGGAACGATATCAAATCAGAAATTTATTTCGTGGAACGTAAAAAAAGCGAGAGCAAGCAATATTTGACGTTGTATCTCTGTAACTACATTTTCAGAAAAGGATATAAAGTTAAATCAGGTCGAAAATGTTTTGGGTTGTTTTTAGAAAATCTGCTTCTTAATAAAACAAGATTTGGATAATAAAAACGGTATATTGCACTGTCAGTTAAAACGAGTTTCTTTTTTATTTTTTTCAAATGTCCTCGTCTGCGTGTTGATATTTCAAATTTTAAGTTCGCTCTGATAAGTGAAATATAATTAAAACTAAAATACCAATTTACATATGATAACTAGGAAATAAATGGTGAAAATTCTCCCATCTAAACTATGCCACATTCACGCTGTTTTATGCATAATATTTCCGTCGCTCGGACAAAATGTCTTTAGAAAATAGAAGAGACATGTCCACTGGAGTAATATTTTTCCGTTTTAAAAGACAATTTGTCACGAATTATGTGGTGTTATAAAGAAACCTAGACTATGTGGGTTATTTCAAAAGTTTCCGGTGTAATTAATTCATGTTACATTGTGTAGTATCTTCAGTTTAAACTCTGTAGTGCAAGTATATTATAAATATTTTAGTCCCACAGCACGACTACATTTCGACACGGACATTTTGGGGCTATAGTTCAACACAGTTCATATTAATGTACTAGCAGTCAATATGATTTTACACGAGCATTTATTTGCCAGAAAAATGACTGTCAATTTTGCTCTCTTAGTATGAAAAAGGGGCATGTCTGGAGTCATGCCAATTCACGCTTGATAGATTCAAAAATTGAAGACAATTTTGTGATACCATCACTAGTGATGAATTCTGGATATATCAATATAATGTCAATCGTCAGTGTGAATATTTCAAATCGAGGAAACGTTAAGAATAGTCAAGTGGGGGCGGTTGGAAAGAAAATCTTTGCATACTGTTTTGTAGAGAAAAGATTTTCCAGGAATTTCACTTGAAAGTCGACGTACGATAACAGCAAGATGGTTACTATACTTTGGTATCCAAGATTGTACTTTCCAAGGTCTTGCTATCCAAGGTCTTTCTCCGCAATTTCTTTTTAGTTGTTACTACAAATACAACTACGGAAAGAAAGATTTAAATCTCTTGATGAGATGGCTTCAAAAGAGGAGTTGAAGAGTAACTTGAAAAACTTTTAATATAATCCTCGTATTCCTAAAAATACAATAATACAACCTGTAGAAAAAATAAGATTTATTCATATACGAAACTGCTCTAGTTTTTAGACTATAGAAATATATAAAGTGGCCCAATGAAAAGATCGCACCCCTATACACGACACTCTTTATAGAATATGAAAAAAACACTTTGACATGTCAATTATCATTTCTAGGGAGACATCTTTTTTATTAATTGAAAGACATTATAATGCAGGATGATCCAAAAAGAAGATTTTAATCATAATTTAGTTTTTTAAATGGAAACGTCCCTGCTCTAATTCATTTTCCGCTTCTACGTGAAGTTTTTATTAAATTATGTGTGACATATCCTATACTTTATCTTTAATCGATTTGAAGCTCCATATGTACATATATTTTTGAGTTTATAGTTATGTTATTTTATTTTTAATGACTGAGATGATATTACAAAATATCCTAGATTATCGTTTCCATGGACTCAAGTAGATACTAATGGGGATTTGACTGTCAAGATCTGTTACAAAATGTTCGCTTTTTTCTTAATTTCAAATTGTTCTCTTAACTTTGCTTTAATTACTATACCATCGGTTTTTACATTACGGGAATGGATGGAGTAAAACTTTATTTCGAAACCCGAAATTCTGCTAACGCTACTGACCATTTGTTCAGTGATTAACGATAAACGTGTAGACAACTAATAGGAAAGTTTCAAGTTACTAGATTTATGTAAAATTTTTACCGCCATTGAAATCAACTAGTGAGAAAGGGTCGCATGGAAATAGCGATTTGGGGACACGTAGCAATTGACAATACCCAAAGTACTCGTCAATTAGTTAAAACTTTGGGAGTTTCGAATAGATTATACAAAGAATTTTGGAAGCACGTAAATTTCATCCGCACAAGATAAAACTTGTACATCAAGTTAATGAATACGATTTTAACAAGATGTTGGAATTTTCTGGAGAAATGAGCCAACATTTAATTAATAATACAAATTTAGTGTTTAATATTTGCTTTTCGGATGAATGCACATTCTATTTACACAGTGCTCTAAATAGAGATAATTGCCGATATTGGAGTGACTCGACCCACATTGTTTAGAGAGGTACATTCGCAACGTTCTCAAAAATTAAATGTTTGGGTTGGCATTTCAAGGAATAATATCACTGGTTCTCATTTTATTCCTGGAAATTTAACACGCGAGGTCTACCGGGACCTGTCAGAAAATACAGGGTGTTATCGAAATATCTGCGAATATTTTAACTGATGAAAGTTGATCATAATATGATCAACTTCATATTATGAAGATGTGGTTCTCAAATTTTCAAAAAAAAGGATGGACTCACCTTTAGGGACATCACACTGATTTTCAACAAATTTTCAAAGTAATTGGTTTACAGCTTAGAAAGAAGAAAACTCTGAGAAACTTTGCACGGAAAGCTGATCTTCCTACTTTTTTTTACACTGAAAACTCCAATATTGAGGATACATCTAGAAAAGTACCTGATTCACGTCTAGTAACATACTAAATTTTCTAGGGTTATTTAACAATTTTCCACTGTAACCAACATATTAACCTGAAAATTGACAGTTCTAAAATATGCAAAAACCAATTAACCTTGCCTAACCTAACCAAATGTTTTACAAAACGAAATTAGAAAACAAAAACTCTGCAACGTTACTAACTAATATTCCTGAGTGTAGGAATTTTTATCAAAAATGTAAAAAAAGTGAAGTAAACGTTAATATGGCGCAACCGCAATTTCGTGCCACGACACCTCAACGGGTAGCGGTGCAAGCGCAAATTATATTGACATATGTGTAGATGAAATTGGTCTAAAATCCGTTCGCGTTAAGAAAACAGTGGTGGGTGGAGCTAAGTGAGGCTAATTTACACGATAAAAAATCGTAACGTTCAATGTGAATACTGATTAGAACATCACCATGTGGAGAAAATATTTTATAGGGTAAATCAGACTCGTGTCTAAGCCAATCACAGAGCCGTATTTTTAGTCCCTATGCTTTTCCACACTGTTTTCTTAACGCAAACGAACTTTAATAATGTTTGGTGAAATTATAAAAATCCTCAATACGGATCATTTCGAAAATTAACTATCAAATAGAAAACCCTTTTGCTGCGCCATGCTCGTCTCGCGGGGAAAGCACAGTGCGAACGCTGTCACACACTCGCGAGTATACTCGTTTCGAGCAGTTATTCCAATTTAAGGCTATTTTAATTTAATAAAAAAATGACTTCAATTATTAAAAAAAGTTATAATTATTAATTTTTACATTTATTTATGTTAACATAGTTGCTTATATTTTATTAGCAAAAAAAAAGAACTAAAAACATTGGTCATAATCTGAAAACCTCATTTCCTTTGGTCGGCATCCCTTTACCAATCAATATACCGGAAAATGCGAACACTTGGATGAAGCTGCATATGATCAACCGCAATAATTAAAGAAAATATCAGTTTTTAATACAAATAACTTCGTGGTTATAGCGGCTGCGTTCCAAACCCTTAACAAACACCGTTTTCGACATTCACATCTCCACGTAGTGCGCTATTTAAACTACTCTGAAAAATATATTCAATTTGTGCAACTCGATCCCATTTACATATGAAACGCGAGTTAACTCGTCTGGAACAGTTTGGTTCGTTGCGAGTATACTCGTCTTGAGCAGCGAAAGGGTTAAATATAGATTTTTTTGTGAAAATATGAACAGCGCATAAAATTTTCGCTAGAAATCGTCTTCGGGAAGGGAAACTAACATACTGTGAAAGTTTGATGAAAATCGGTGCGGTGCCTCTAAAACTAAGTTTACCCAAAGAGAATTCGAAAAAATAATTTTATTAAAAAATCATTTTTTTTTGCCTTTGTTTGAGCGTTCATGAACCAGATGGTATCATTACGTATACATATGTATGTACATAGTTTGAAAGCTTCGCATATTTTTACAGTGTTGCCACGTTAGCAAAAAATGCCAAAATATTTGCTACAATTTAATGTAAGATTCAAGCCGATTTGCAAATCGGTTATTTTGGGAAATCGATTTCAATACTCGATCAACTATTTTTAAAATTTTATTTTAAATTTGAGTTCACAAAATGATTTCAAATCGATTTGATTCCAGAACATAAACGATATTTGTCAAAGTACATAAGTGTTTCAAAATGCATATCATTATTTCCCATACAAATATGAACTTTTCTCAAAAGTCAAGCAGTGCGGCCTCTGTCATATGTTTACCACGAAAAACTATCCATGTCTCTTAAATGTTCTACAATAAATAGAAACGTACGTTTGCTTGGTACACGGCAATTTTGAAAACGTTCTTCAAACAGGATACGAGCTTGACGGGCATTTTCACCAACCGAAGCTTAACACATCACAATATCGGTTAACTCCTCGTTTCAAAAGCCTGCCATTTTAATTATTTTCAGTGCAAAATAACGAAATAACGTCGGGCGTCAACCTTCGAGGACGCTTTTGTACTAACCAGAACCCTTCAAGAATACTTGCGTGTTTACAAGTAACATAACTCTACTACTAAATCTAATTATAAATAAACAACAAATTCTCAACAAATAAGGCAAGTAATAATAAATAATGAATTAGTAACAATAATAACCGATCGGTCCGGCCATTGTTATGCTGTGGATTTGAACTGGGATTTTTTACACCTACAATATGATGGTAAAAAATGAAATTAAAAAAACACTTCACAGTTAATATTGATTAGTAGGTTCCAAGTCAGTGGCGTATCACGATTTTACAGGCAATTTTCAAAAGGTTACGGTCTATGGTCTTATTAAAGGGATTTTTGTGAAACAAAAAAATTTTGCTTATTCAGGAAACTGTCTGTATAATGGAACCATTAATTACAAAAATCATAGAAAACAGTAATACTCAGTGTAAATAGTTTTTATTTTTAACAAAATGGAGCACCATCACAGCAATTTTTGAACAACTACTTTTCTTATTAGTGGATTGACAGATCAAGTTCAATTGAAAGGCCAATCAGATCCTCAGACATAACCCCTTTAGATTTTTTTCTTTGGGGATATTTAAAAAATTAATTTTTGCAACAAATTCAAAGTCAATCCAAGAACTTTGTTACAGAATTACAGCCGAATATAAATGAGGAATTAGTAGAAGAGTAACTTCTGCTCAATGTCTGGAATATGTTTGAATTGAATTAATGTGTATGAAACAAAACAGCATGAATATCAAATTGAAAATTGTTCCTTTTTTTGAGTAATAAAGAATTTTTTCTATCAAAAAACCTATTTCTTGTAATATCAAAAAAGTGATCCCTTTGAAATTAGAAGTGAAAAATGGACGAAGAGAGTCATAAGAAGGTGTGCAACTTTTTAATTGGACCACTCTATATATTTGATAGAATTTAGGTTAACCACAACACACTTAACACACGTTTGTTAAGGTCATACTGACCCCACCTTACCAGTTACGGGTTAGTCGTTAAAACGATCTGATACGTCCCAACTATGCTCTTTTGCCATAACAAAGCAACTTTGATAATTTAGTCAAGTTTGAATTTGAAGCATCTTCAAATATTAACTTAATGGGAAATCCATACTAAACTAATTTTCCAATATCTTTCAAATGATTTACCCTATTTAACTTTTCTCTCTATGCGAGTTCAAATCTGAACTTTAATTTTCTGAACTTTATCAATTAGGCATTTCGTTTCTTTCTATTTTTATCGTCACCACCCAATAGATTAAAGTTGTTTTATACTTCTTTGTGTCTCTTTTATTTGTAATCAAACCCTTTAATATTTAATATGAGCATTCAACTAAATTGCAACCTAACACACAACTTTAATTAAATCTACTGGATAGAAGTAATTGTAGCTATATACTGGGTGTTTCAAGTTTCTCATATAATAATTCACTTAAAATTTGTTTTCGTAATTTCAACCATTTTATTAAACTGTTGCCGTAATTTGAAACAGCTTTTATGCAAAAACTTTCTCATTAAGCGCTAAATTTCGTAGTTCATATTTGACGTGTTTGTATAGGGTCTAGGTTGTTTTTGAAAAACTCAAATGGAGTATGCAGAGTATTTTATGAAACTGCTTTAAGTGAATTTTCAGTTAACAATTTCACATACGTATCGGATGAATAAAGAATTCCTACGAGTGAAAAGGTGTGTTGCGGAAGGAAAATCCGTTACACTTGTGTCTGATAAACGGAAAATTTCGAATAAATCTTTCTTCGTTCTATAAACCAATCCAATATGAGGTTACATTTATTTTTAAGATATCATATTATTCGGTTTAAAACACCGTTCATTCATATGGAGGGTGTTTCAAAGACATTAATTTAAGTCTTGGCTTTTCCAAAGAGCAACCGAAATCACAATTTCAACCATTTCTGATTTAAATTACCATAATTGGTTTTTTTTCTGGATATTTACATTTTTGCTGCCATTACAGCAAAAATTTAACTCACCACAGAATCATATATTGTAAAATCCATTAAACCTCCATTATTATTGTTCATGGTCCGTAATAAAACAAATAAAACCAGCCTAACAAGCATTTAATATTGCTTTCATCTTGGAAAAAAATATTATGTAAAAACATATTTTTTATTTTGTTGAATGAATAATTAAAAACAGTCGAATTTATTAGGAAAATTCCAATTATAAACGGAAATTCAAATTATAGATAAAATTTTGTTATTTTCGAAGAAACATTAAATTCCGTTTATCATTTTATAGTTGAAGATTTTGTATAGAGCCTATCTTATTAGTTTCCGTGTTGAAATATATTTCGTGTTGCGCTACGCGTTTCTCAACTCAAAGTAAACCTTCATTGCTAATAAATTGGAACATTACAGTATACGTCTTCAGTTGACAACGAAATATATTTATAAGAAAGGAGAATCGTTTTATTTTATATTTTTCCTTTTTGTCCTATTGCTCCTTCGTTATTTAAAGACATCGTTTATTATAAACAAAAAGAAATTGCTGTTCGCTTATTTTATTCAAATCGCATTTAATTGATGCGCTTCTGTTCATTTTAGAGGCGAGAATTTTTGTTTTTTCACCTTTCCAATAGGGCTTTGTCGCTGCAAATGGAATAAAAGCCGTGTGCACTCGGTTCAAAACAGTGCTGCGCATTTACTATATGGTATTTTTTTAAAAGGGTTGTATCACCATGTGCACATCTAACCACTTGAATGCACATTTGTAAATATTACCCCTCCTTCACACGCTTTACTATTTTGCCGTCNACCACATTTTCAATATATCAGAACGAATTCGGATGTGTCATTAAATAAATGTATTTATTATTATCCGAAACATCAAGCCTAACATTTTTGTCCAAATGGAAATTCGTGTCATGTGAGGGTTGATTTTAAAGCTTATCCTGCTGGCATGAAAATAACATTTATATGGTATAGAAAGAATTCAATGAAAAACTTTAATTGATTAATGACGTGGGAGGGGAGAATTTTCATTAAAAATGAACGATATTTGAAAACAAATTTCAAAGCCCTGAAAATTGAATGCAATTACCAAAGATAACAAAAAGTCTTGAGAGTTTGTTGTCGTTTAAATAAAACTACTTAGTTAAAAGTTGCTAATGAACTTTAGAATTAAAATCTAAATTAGTTTGTTTTCCTGTCAACAAGTAGAAAATAATTGGCGTCACTTTTATCGCTCTCGTCTTATCTGCAACAGTACCAGGAGAAAGTTTTTACAATCATCAAACTACCATTATTTTAAATGGAAGGAATACAATTTGAATTTAGTTCGAATCAAGTAAAAGCATCTTTGAGGCTTTTGGAAATGCATCAATTATTAAACGGTTCTACGGTAGTTCTAAGTCTATAGATTTACACTTATCGACGCCCCACAGGGTACGTTAAACTTTCAATCGCCCTCCGAATGGAACCTGGTTTAATTCGTGGGTTCGTTGGGAAAATTACAGCTTGGCAAACAAATTGAAAGCGGCAAAAACGTGCCACTACCATATTACACATTGTCAAACGAAAAAATTCCCTACACAGATATATTACACAATGCACTATCCGCAAATGTGTGTTCATATCCTTCTGTTTGCGGTGTTTTTTTTTTTTTTTGAAATTATAGAACTGTATTTGAAAATTACACACGTACGGAATTGCAAATCTAAAGGATTAAAAGACTGTTTCGGCTATTTTACTAATGAAAATATTAATTGTATTTCAAAATACATATTTGTATATGTTTTTTTCTAACAGTTAATCTATTTGTAGACGGAGTATGAGATAGTTACAGTCCCAAAAGATTACAACTGAACGGTCTGGCTAGACAAAAGCATTTCCTATTCCCAAAGAATCAATCCATCATTCTAAAAGCAACCTGATATTCTCTCTGGGATTCTGTAATTCAACAAGGATCAATAAGCCGAATTCCTTCTCCTAATCTGGAAATATCTTTTGCCCGCCCGAAAATTAATCAACCAATTTGTTAATCGTGTGATGGATAATGTTTCTTTATCAATAGGATTTTTATTCCACAAGCTTCCTCAGAAGAATAAGATTTGGAAACAGGCCTTCTTGCGCCTGGAAAAATCTATAATCACTTTTGCTCGGCCCCTAAAAATCTCTGCAAATATTAGAACGTTGAAAAGGAAATACGGAACGCAAACGGGTAAAACTGACGGATAATTAATGAAGGGTAAACGTCGAGTGAAATACTAACAACGCCTTGCTTATCTAATGCTTACTAAACTGTCACCTATTTCGAATTAGTTTAATTTATTTTGGTTTTGTTGTTTTAATTACGAGAAATAAATATTTATATTGAAATGAAACATTTTAAATTTACCCTTTTCAAGGTTTGGCAGCCTTGATAACTTCCAAAACAAAACAGGGTCATAATTTTCGAACATACTACAAGTTAATTAGAAAACTTCTAACCCTCATCACTCGAAATTTAACGATATTACCTACAACTTTGAACAAAATCGCTTTAAATTAAGACTATCGATCGAAATTATCATTTTACAATCGGCTTAATCAATTGGAAATGTTAAATAAATAAATGCCTATAAACATTGTTATAACGCAGTGGCCAAGAGTTATTACAACATACCCGGTAAACGTAATATTGAAAATGCAAATAGCAGATTGGGAAACTATCAAATAAGGTGAGTACTGTGTAACTTGATAACTCAAAGGGCCAAAATGTGCTTAATTAGCATCTCACTAAAAACATGTTTGTTTTGCTATTGAGCGCAATGTAAACTCAAGTTTACCTGAAAATATTGTTATTTTATTTGCGGTTTAAATAACGTAATTTAGTTCAAAACTTAATTTAAAGCTTCGAAGTTTCATTCTATATTTTATTAAAATGTTTAATTTTATTTTTAACACAGTATATATAACTATAATATGTATTTATTTTTAGCTTCAATGTGTTCTTGAGCTAAAAATCTTCGTTTTTCCAAGGTAAAGGTTCATAAAACGAATAAAGATCATTGCATTTATTATCATTGTTAATACATATATTTCAATACAGAATTTTCTAATTTTTGTGAATAACATGTACCTGAGAGCACATCTTTACAATTTATATCGCTTTTACTTATACAGGGTGCCTATTTTCTAGTCGTCTTGCCGTGCCTTTAAACTTACGAAGATTTCAGAAGGAA
The DNA here is from genome assembly GCA_013372445.1 of Hypothenemus hampei. Classification (NCBI taxonomy): domain Eukaryota; kingdom Metazoa; phylum Arthropoda; class Insecta; order Coleoptera; family Curculionidae; genus Hypothenemus; species Hypothenemus hampei. The sequence continues at coordinate 35,130 of JABRWK010000219.1, read as the reverse complement.
AAATTACAAATTGGGTTAATGAGAGTATAATTTAAAATTACTGCGCCATATACTGAATATCCCAAAAAAGCGTAGTGACATGTGTAATTTTTTCAAAATGGAATTACCATAATTTTCTTAGCGGAAATTAAGCCTCTAGAAGCGATATATTCGTTTCCAAGTTTTCCTGAAACGGGTTGCAACGTTGTCGAGTTATAATTTTATTGTAGAGGAGAGTCGGGAGGTTTAGGTCAATTTCCTAATTACTAGTTGTTAATTAGTTTCAGCAATAGAATTAACAAATCCAACAGTGTCACACTGCAATGTGATGATCAGAGCGTCTGTGTAAGCAATTTCATATTTAGAAATACATATTTGTGGAAATTATTTTAAAAAGTATCGGTTGAATCCGTTTGACCCATTCTTCCCACACATGGGGAGATTTGGGTAGGAATTGAGAGATGTGTGGTTTCATAAGCCTTTGTAGTCAAATTGGTTACATATTTTTATTGAAATAAACAAGAATCAGATTAATAATAATGATTAAAATTGTAGAAATTAATTTCTTGGTCTTTGGACGCTTTCTGTGACTTCGACAATTTTTCTTCATTCTCTTCAGTTCCACTACCTTGGGTGTTTAAATAATTTCTTTCTCGCGTTGGTCGCTGCTAAAGGAAGACGTCTAATGTTTCGAACATTTCATTGCAGTGAAGAAAAACTTAATTATAGCGCTTTTTTTTGAGATATGACATATGACGTAAACAACCGGCATCTTGATGACCCATTCCTCTCACTAATTTTATATTATGAAGAAACTTGGACTTTTCCGCTCATAGTAAATATAAGTTATATACTACAATAAAATATTTTGAGATATGAAGTTGATGAGCCAGAATATTAAAACATTATTAAAAAGTAATTTCTTTTTTTATCTTAAAAATGATTTTTGCTCCATGCAAGGATCTAATGGGACAGGAATTGCTAATTTTAAGTAAAAATGAGTTTTGATATATGCTGCAGAACATGTATAGAAGACTAATCATTTAGGTAAATGATTGAGTAGAATAAGTAGTATTTTAGATAAAATACTAGTCATTAACTAGTCTTTTAGCTAAAAAAAATATTTATTTTAAACACATGCGACATATAAACCTTTTTGAAGTTTCGGATGTATAGGAATATAATATTAATATCGATCCAACCCTCCTGACTCTCCCCTACTTTTTTCCGAAAAATTACCACCTACTTGTTTAGAATCGCTATACCTTTTTGTGGATTTATTCTTTTGTCTTCAAAATTGAATTGTAGATTTAATTTTAACCAATCTGTAACATAATATAGCCAGTTAATTAATTTTTATATATTTTCATATAGGGCGCCCACTTTTTCTAGCCTATTCATTGATAACGTTTCAACATACTTTTCGCGAGTTTTTTTAAATAGGACAACCTATATTTAATAGCATCGATCAATATGATGTTTAGTTAACTTTCATTTGATATTCAAAACATTGAATTTATAGTGCAGTTCAAGAAAGAAAAAAAAGACTTTTTATTAAAAATGATAATTTAATTTAATTAAAATTATTGACATTTTACTTTTAAAACTAAAAATAAAGTGTATTTTATTATAAACGTAAATGTATTATATAATGTATATGTAAATGATTACTTTAATTAAAACAGAGTTTGTCAAATATTATATCCCAACATTGCTGTATATCTATGAAAAGTTCAGAGTTTTTAAGGTTGGTTAAATTAGGAAAAAGTTACCATGTTTGAAGCCTTTTTATATTCCGTTTACAACATTGTTGAAGTATTGTTGGTTTTTAAGATATTAAAGAAAAATGTAAAATTGGTTAGAAAAACAATTACTGGGTAATGTTTCAAGAAATATCAGTCTGATGAGAAAAGTTAAATATGTAAATATTTGTTATTAGTTTTTTCATCTCTACAAAATAAGCACATCACTTTCCAGGAAATGGCATTTGAAATATCGATACTGCTTCAATTTTTTTTTTTTTTTTATTACAGACCTGTAATTTTCAGGAGACTGCTTGAACACTCTAAATGCTCTCAAATCAAAAAGTATCATAATTTAGAAACGGGATAATTAAATTAAAAAACTTTATATAAGATGTAATGGGGAAAGAAAAGAACACATGCATTTTTTTTTAATGTTCACATTTTTTCAAACATTTCACAGACTAAAAGCAATTTAGTAACACTGGAATAGACTGTAAAAAGACTTGAAAAATGACGATTTGTCATTCTTGATTCCACCAACCTTGAAACTCGTACCATTTATAATAATAATATTTGTGCTCAGTATTAGTTAAAGTAATCAATTAAATTTAGGTGACAACGAAATACTAGACTACTGTATTTATAGTTTTTCAAAAATATTTCATTTTCCTCAATCCTTCATATGCTTGCATTAAGTAATTTTAAAAACTGCACCCATAAAGTCAATGTTATGGGTATGAAATGAAAGCTAAGTAAATACTCGATTGATCAATACTGTTAAATATAGGATATTGTATATGAAAAATTTGTCAAAAATATATCGAAACGTTATTAATGTTTGACTTGGAATAAGTGAAAGTCTTTTAGAGAAATGAAATAATTGGCAATAATACATTATAAACTAAGGTAAGTTCAGAGTAAAATTCTGAAGTCAAAAGTATAAATAGCTCAAAAAGATACAGTGATCTGACAGAAGTGGATACTAATTTTTATTAAAAAAGTATTAAAAAAAATCATAACTTCGCAAGGCTCGAACCGATTTCAGGAAAACTTGGAAACGAAGATCTCGCTTCTACAAACTTCATTTCCCCTAAGGAAATTATAGTAATTTTATTTGAAAAAAATTACCTGAATGTCCCTACATTTTTTTGGGACACCCTGAATATGTCGTAATACTTTTAGAATGTACTCCTATTCACCTAATTTATAGTACTTCAACTCAGATCTTCGTAAGTTTAAACGCAAAGTTACCATAAAAAAAAAACAGTATAAATAGGCATCGTGTATACCAAAGCTAAGTTTTTACTATTTATTTTCCTAATTTCACTTTACATAATTTAGTCTTAGAAAATACTCTGGAAAATACATTTTACCTAAAATTAATTATCCCGCTCTATTATTTTAATTTGCTGTTGAAAATCTTAGAAATTCTTCAAATTTGTTGTTCATTCACATTAAGAATATTAGTTTAAATAGCCATTGTTTATGATATTTGTCATTTACCCTTTGATAGTGGTGTTAATATACGTTGACAAACGACTCTAATATATTGCCTTAGTTCGCGAGACGAGAAAACAGGCATACAGCTGAGAACAATTCGAATGATTACTTGAAAAGCCACAGAGTCGATTCATCATATTCCATGGGATATTCTTTGTTCATGTTCACATCCTCGATGCGAGAATAACACTAACAATTATTAAAATTTATTCAATGTTGGTTTCAGTATCGAAAGCCAAGATAATTGGGAATTCCGAGTTGCATATCAAGAGCGGAAACGACATAAACCTAACATGCGTCGTGCTTCAAACACCGGATCCTCCTAGCTTCATATATTGGTAAGATTAATTGTTTTTCTGCATGAGAACCGTCGATTCTACCGGCAACTGCAAAGAACTAATTGTTTTATATGGCCTCTTTGCTATGTTATTTTAAATATTAAAAAGTGATTTATTTATTTGTTGAATTACATTCAGAATTTCTATGTTAATCAAGCTTACATTGTTCGCTCTCGTTGATATGTTGAACGGTATTCAGGTCGATACGAGGTTTGGCTAAGGACTAATATAATTATACTCGATCCTAATTACACATGAGTCCGTAATTATAAATTTAATATAAACATACTACTATTGATCGTCACTCAACGAGGGAGGTCCTCAATACTTTCCATACGGAATTCAAAAGTGCCTCTAACAGTAGGAAACATTTTTATCTGTATCGTTTCTAGATGAAATAAAAATGAAATTGGAAAAGGATAGTCTCAATGACACGTCGACCTGAAAAAGTTATACTTTATGGAGTTGAAGCATGAACCATAACCAAATTCTGTCGTGCCGTAAAGTATGCTGACTATCATTAGTATTCATTAGAAGTCCTCTTTCTTGGTAATCTCTCGATCGCTTGAATCGATAACGTTTTAGGCGTTCTTGATATTATCCTGTTTTCAATTCTCTCCCACTTTCAACTGCATAATATAATCATATTGCATAAAACAGTGACAGAGATTTTTATAAATTTTAAATTTCTAAAAGAACATTTTTAATTACTTCTAAAAGGCAACTGTAACTCTTCATTGATATTTCATCAGAGGCTGTCTCTTCCGTCTAGTCTCTTCTCTCTAGTTATCTTAGATTATTTAAATAACCATTAGGCTTATGTACCCCTTTTTTTCTCTTCTTTTTCTTCAAATTAGTTCAAAACCACACAAAAACAATTTGAAATTCTATAAAAACTCTATGAATATTTCTGATTTAAAGTTTACATTTGAAGAAGTATAGTTTAGAATTGCTTTGATGTATTTTTGAAAATATGTAATTTAGTTTGCTACACTGTATAAATCCAATGAAAATGTTCACTAAAAGCTGGACAAAGAAAGAGTAGAAAAAAACGAAATCCGTCCCATTTTCTGTACACAAAAAAAAATCCCTTGTTACCCGACGAGTATATTTCCTACGTTTTCGTTTGTTTTACTGAAATGTTTATTAATTTATTGCTGGGAGGGAGTTTTAATAGAATTTTTAACGTAACATAAAATCTCTCTCGTCTATTAACTATTATTTTTTTATGTTTACTTTACACCAAACCAAAAACAGAAATCAATTATCTGCATACATATGTACATACAATATATACAGGTTTTTATATGTGTTTTTAAGCATTAATATTCGTACAAATGGACTTTTGGGATTTAGAGAATCGCAGTTTCAGTTTTAATATTTCTTAATAACTTGTAGGAAGTTTAAAATATCAGTTCTGAAATGTGGGGGTTAAACTAAAATTTAAAATGAATAAAAGGTCTATTTGAACGTTTCCAAGGAAGGGAGCGTTGGGATTTCTCTTAGCTTGCCGATTCCAGAAATATTTTTGCTACCGAAATATAGAAAACGTTTTGAACTTGAGAGAGATATGCATGCGGAACGGTTCCTGCGGCATAGTAATGAGAGAATGACGTCGTTTATTTTACTATTTGAGAATAGGAAATTCACTTCATTTTCCGGAATTTAAACAATCGCTCCTAGGAATATATTTTAATATTCTTCGATGCTGACGTACGAAGCGATGTAATGCAATTTAAATATATTTAACGTCCGTTGGTAATTAGCATTTATTCAAATCCATTTGCGAAACAAACATCTAATTTAAGACGGGAATTATTGTAGCCACTTAGGAAAAAATATTTTTTTTTTTTCTTTAACACCAGTGTGAAGTCGAAGAAGTTTTAAAAGGTGTAATTTCACTGGAAATTTATTCACTTTCCATGGCGCTGCAAGAAGGAAACAAGGAGCTGTGCCGGCTACGGCCATTAAAGCTTCCTTTATAATTCACTATCTTGATTATGCTTGTTTCATTCCTTCGGCAATTAAAGTCGTAATAGAATTTCATCTGACGTTAGTCTGGAAAATTAATGATAGATATCCAAATTATTTGTTGACAAATATTTGTAAACTTTACTCTTGCAACCGGGACGAATATATTTTCTAAACGTAAATCCAAGAATTTATTTATTTTACTTTGGAATGAAATGTTGGTTACTTAACCTGTAATTTTTTCGAAATATTAGTTAGATATTAAACCAAGATATATCACGAACGTTTTCAGTTACGTCAAAAATTGATTAATTCTTCACGCGAGAACTTCATTTTCAATTAAAAGATGTTTTTTTTATTATAAATCACTGATAAAGTTCAACTTACATACTCGAAAGTTACCGTTAAGCAAATGTTGCTTTTTTTTCGGTTTTTTTCCCTCATATTTATTTTACATTTAGACCAATTTTCTTCCATAAAAATAGTAATCGTCGTTGTCATTAACAAGACCGATAACAGGTTCAAATAGTAACTATATTCAATGGACTTTTGAATATTTAATGAAACTAAAGATCACATCAACTGAATAACTTTATTTTAAATATAATATAATAGATTTAAATCGAATTTTATATTTATTTCATCATGATAAATGACATTTTAATATTTACAAAAGTATTAAAGATATTCTTTCTATTTACAATAGGAAAAAGCAATTTTGCCAAAGTCATAAAACAATCATGCTAGCACGAAATTTTTCAAACACCCCATTAGTCTCTATGTCATATTTTCAAGATTATACAATCTGAACACGTTTAAAGTCGTGCAATCCAGTGGTCAGCGACTCAAATAATAACTTATAGTAAAAATGATGGAATGAACAGTTCCCATATTGAGGCTTAACAGTGCTGCAAAGTTCTCCATCAGTTCAATTTCCAATTTTTTCACATTTTCTTTTACTCTTAATCTTAACGGTCTCCTGATTTCAATTTTTTTTTGCCTCTAGGTACCGGGGCGGCAACGTTATTAACTACTCCCAAAGAGGTGGCATTAGTGTGGTAACGGAAAAACAAACGAAAACCAGCCGCCTTCTCATATCCCGAGCGACCCCCGAAGATAGCGGAAACTACACTTGTTCGCCGAGTTCCTCTGACGCCGCCAGTGTCCTGGTACATGTACTTCAAGGAGAAACTCCTGCCGCTATGCAGCACAGCTCCACTGTACGAAACAGGTGTATAAATTTTACTTTGCTTATATTATTTTTATGTTTCGTTTTCGTCCGGTGAATCATCCATCCTTAGAGGATCGTAAAGTTTTAAAAAAATTTCTATTATCTTGAACTTAAGGTAAAAGCTTGGAAATGTTGCCGGAACCCGTACATATCAAGCTAGGATTTCTTTGTATGTATTATAGCGAGAATGGGCTATGTATAAAGCGTGACCTCTTTCATTGGTTTTCATAAAATATGCATAGTTGCAATGCTGTTGGTTATAAATGTATGTGATATAATTTGTAAGAGAGAATATCTAAGGAGTTCCAGCTGTCATTCACTCTAAATTTCATTTAATGTACATAAATTTATATATGTATGTCATTATGTAGAGAAAAAGAATATACATAAAATGTCTCCTAATTATAAGGACCATTAATGAACGAAGTTAGAGGTATTTAGGATAGTCTAGCTAAGGTTTAGGTCAATGTTTAAATAGACGTATAGAATGCTAAATCAGCTTAAACAAATTTTCCAAATAGACTGTTAATGATCAGTATAAATGTAAATAAATGTCGTAGATGGAATAATTTAGAAGTCTTAGCAGAAAAGAACAATTTAATCGCCTGATCCCTCCATTTTTCAAGTCTTTGACAATAAATCCTTATTGATTTCTCATATATCAGGCCTTAGAGTCACTAACTAATTTCAAAATACTCATTTTTATTTTATTACGGGGCCTGTTCTATTCAATTGAACCAATGTTCTTATTCTTCAACAGAGTGTTGAACATCCGAATTAAAACGTTCACTTTTTCCATTAACCCCAAGCTCTGGAAACTGGAAAACTATAAATCTGGCCTGTAGAGTGGCTACAGTAAAAAGTTCTCATTTCCTCTGTGGATAATTTTCTAAGACATTATCGCCTTACAACAAAAAGAAAACAAACTTCGTAAAATCAAAGTTCAATAGGATGTTTTGAAAAGTGAATGTCATTTTTTTTTCTCTTAAAAAATACTATATGATAAAAATAATGGGATCAATAATAAGGTAGTAGGAAGAAGTCGAGCAATAAAACTGTTTCGCAGTATTAAATGAGAGTTGGCTAGTATTTTTTTTTCGGAAATATGTTGGGGAGTTTATGGCCCGACAAGCCGGGAAACGTAGAGATAACCTAGATTTGATCGCCATTTTTATGAACTTATTTTATGTTTTCGTATGGCGGAGAACTCTGTATAATTGAGATATAACAGCCGTAGATTAAGAGTAAAATATTAGCCGAATGAAATAAACATTTATTCCTCGAGATGCTTTTCTTCGCTACACATAAAGGTTTAGTTTTTTCATTTTGTAAAATTAACTAAAATGAAATATGAGTTTTGAAGAAAAAACTTGAGATAACGGTTTTATAAAACACATTTTTTTAGTTTCGAAATAGGCCAATTGTGGCTTGAAGCGCCGTGTAAAGTTTAAACATCAACTTCTAAAGTCCTTTTAATAAATAAATAGCTGCAGCGAAAATAAAATATGTATGCCCATACATATAGTTCGGTCACAACTGAATGCCAGATTTAGAGAAACTTTCTCTATTATCAATAACACCAGGGTTTTCCATTTTCTCTTATGATTGTAACTTCTTCTAAGAAACATCTTAGCCCTAAATGACATTTCAATTTCCTGTTCCGAGTTTAGTTTACTCCACAAGGTAAATTGAACATAGGCCATGTCAAAATTAAAACAGTTGTATAGCAGAATGTTAATAAAATGTTTCTGGCGTAAATAATGTCAAGTTGAAACTTGAAATTTCGCTGACGAGACAACACCGTTAAATAGAAATTCCCACATCTTTATTAAAGCTCAAGCAAGATTTAAAAGGGCGTCTAAGACCCATGAGTTAATATCACGCTTAAAGAAGCAAGCTTTGGTCATAAATACTCTGTCGCATCCAGCTAGTTCTTCTTTCGAGCGTATCGTGTTGGTAATACCTTTTGTCTTTTGTCAATTTAAAAGTTAAATCACAAGAGACTGACTTCGACCAGGTAGGAAATTCCCTGGATTTCAAATACTTCTTCCTAAAACAAATGGCTTTACTTAGTTTGCAAAGATTTTTTTTTATAATTAGCCTGTTAAGATGGGATATTAATGCATGTCAGTTCGATAATTTAAATGATTGATTTTCTTCCATATCCCTCCCACTGCCCCCAATGGTAAAAAGGAAAATATATCTCTGAGGCATTCGTTGCTAATGACGAACGCTTCGTTTAGTTCCTGTTCCAAATGAAACTAAATGAGCCCAAAGGTCTGCAGGCATATAAAATGGATTTGGAGTTTCAGGGTGTAAATCTACGATAACAGTGTTTTAGGTCATGTTTACGATGACGAAGAAAAATCGTCAATAGTCTTTTTTTATTTTTGCTAACATCATCGGAAACCTCATAAAATTGCTTTTCAAATATCAATCTGTGGTTGATTCTGTTGTAAATAATTATATCACGAAATAAAGAAATATGTATTCCATTGTTTATAACTGTAAATCTGTAATAAAAATGTAAATCATTCTGTCGTTTTTTCTTTCATTGTAAGGCCCATTTTCCCTCGATTTTAAAATGAAATACTTTCCTTAGAGAAGCTGAAAACTCCCTCTAATCAATTAGCAATTATATTCGGAGGCTATAATTCAGTCTACCGTGAAAAAAGATAAATCTTTAGATTTATGGTTAACACATTGCAAACCAATAAATTTTCAACGAAACGCAAACTTATTGGAAAAATTACTTAAATCTAAAATATTTGATTTTCTTAATAAAATTACAACTGATAATCGATTCGCCCAACCTAAACCACTGGAAAAACGAAAATACTAATAATTTCTAGTAAATATTTAATTTTTAGCGTTTGCTGTTGTTAATAAACAAACTGCGGTAGTTTTCTATACATTTTATTAGAGAATAATCTGAAGAGTGTGGGTGTGGGTTTTAAATTTCAAAAATTTACCCAGCTATAGAACTATTTCTCATTCCTAGTTGAAACCAGCAAATAATTTGACAATTCACAGTTGACAATCGTTTTTTGACATTGTAGGTTATAAGTTTATTTTTTTCAAGGTTCTATTTAGTACCAATGCAAAAGTATTAATTGATAATAATAGTGTACAAATTTAATTTAAAATCTACTAAATGTGGTTCAATTTCTTAAAGTGCAAAATCTTGGATCCTTCAATCAATTAGACAGATTAAAAAATATGTCTCACAAGGTCAAAGTTTTAGTTAGCCAAGCTTACTCCTGAGGGCAGCACCATCGAAGATTTATAATTTAAAATGGACGACCAGTATTTTGTTCGAACTTTTGAAATAGATGCATTAAATACAAGTTTAAAACTTTATCAGAAATGCGAAGGAGATGTAGGATGTGTAGTTTGGGATGCTTCAATTGTTTTAGCTAAATATTTAGAGGAAATTTATAAAAAAAATTCAAAACAATTTCAAAATTTGACAGTCGTAGAATTGGGGTCTGGGGCAGGTTGTGTAGGGCTCACAGCAGCCTGTTTCGGGTAAGGACTAAAATTGCTGAAAAAAATACCCAAAACGATTACTTTTAGTGCAAAAGTATTATTAACTGATTTGAGTTACGTTATGCCTTTGCTAAAAAAAAATCTTGAAGCCAACTATGAAGCAATTAAGAAGCACAATGGAGAAGCACACGCAGAAGTATTAGAATGGGGCAAAATCATCCATTCACCATTACAGCCTGTTCTAATTTTAATCGCAGATTGCGTCTATTACAAAGAGGTAGTAATTAAAGATTGCTAAAAGTCCATATATTTAAATAATATTCAGTCAATAGATAAAATTATCGAAACCCTTAAGCAATTGGCTGGGTCGTTGACCACAATTTATATGAGTCACGAAGTAAGGGAAAGTGAAGAACAACGACACTGTTGGAAATATTTTATTGAAACCATTGAAAAATTTTTTGCGTATAGAATCGTACCTCTTGAAGATCAAAATAAGGAATTTCGAAGTAATGACATTATTTTGTTGGAATTTAAACTAATTTAGATAGGTATCTATTATAGTCCACCTCAGTACATACATTTAAAAAACTAATATCACAAATAATTGAAATGACTAATTAGACTCTTTAGTAGTGTTAGTAGATTGATGCTCTGGACTAGCTTTGTCAACTTCATCGCGTCTCACTGGAACCCGTATTTTAATAAAATTTCTAACTTTTTCCGAACTGTGAATCAAATCTTGTTTGTTTCTCCAATCCGCCCGTTTCAATTCAGCTTTCCTGCGTCTTTTATCTACAAAACTGATAATACAACTGGCTGGGATCCATATTACAGCTGTTGCCAAAACGACAGTTCCAACGATGTTGTCTCGCAAAAATAATAGTACTTTATTTATGTTGATGTCTTCAATTATGTCCCAGAACCGCACAACGTCTTGGACAGTCTTTTCGCAATTTCCCTAGAAATGTTACTTATAAGCAATAGCAAAACGCATGATTATTATGCTGCTTACACTATTACAGAAGCCTTGAATACATGGTGTACCATCAGCTAGAATATCCGTTGAATCCACTGGAGAACACGTTTCATTGATATTCGATCGACAACATCTTTTACAAGCGTTATCCACTAAAACAATATTTCATTAATAATTTATTCATTAAGTATGCTGTCCCAAGCAGCTTACTGGTATCACACATGCAACTTTGCATTCCTTGCGTTTCACAAAAAGGTATACATTTTCCTCCTTTACACTTTCCTCTTTCCTGACAATCAGTATTGTCTGCCATTGGAGGACTTTTAGGACATTCAGATGAAAGACCCGTACATCTTGATTCTTCTTCGCAAGTCGCATACTGTGCCTCGCGACATTTAACTCCGTTACGCATATATTGACAATTTTGACAACAAGGTGAGTTCTTATCGCTACATGCAGCTTTCGTGCGTAATTTGCAATCTTTGTCGCAACAGGCATCATTGTCCTCCGTACCCAAAAGACCAGCGTCACATTCTTCATCGCCTTCCACTCTTAGATTGCCACAGAAACTTTCTTCAGGTTCGGAAAAGCATCTTTCTGATTTCGCTTGCAATACTTTCCTTATTGATCGTAAACTGCATGGGGAAAATCTCTATTTTTTCAATTAAAATAGAAGTCAGTAGAAAAAGGAAAATGTCACCTTGTTGTTGACATCGTATCCGCTAACACTGTAAGTGTACATTAAATAAGAACCTCCTTGACTAGCACTTGGAGAACACTCTGGTATGTCAGGATCATGTTCGGAACCCCAATTGTGCCCAAATTCGTGCGCTGTAACTAAGTCCGCTTCACGAGTTATCACTCTTTGGCCATAATGATTTCTGCTTGAACTCAAACCTGAGTTTAGGTAAAGGGTGTATCCATTTTTGAAATATTCTAAAAATTAATACATTTTTTTTTTCTTTTCATATAAAGAGATTTGAGTATAAAAAGCAAGCTACACACAGCATTCAAGAGATTGCAATTAAAATAAACCTTCAAAGTTAGAGTACCTGGAGTACAAATACCACCAACAGAATTCCTTCTAGGCGAGCCTACATAGGCTAGGCCTAAAATTCCACCCTCAAATTTAAGATCAGTAAAAAGATGAGCCAAGCAAAAATCCTTGTGCGTGAATTCCCTACTAAACACCTTAATGCCGCATGAAAAAAATAGAAAATTAGTACGACTAACATATAGCACTAGAAATAAGTAAACAGTATTGCCATGTCACAGACAATTTTAGGGGTGACTTGGCAGTACTGAATATTCAATATTCCCGCCACCAAAATAATAATAAAATATTAAACCATCACTGCAAATGCCTCCTTGTGATTTAAGTCTAGGAGAAGCTATGTAGGCCAGGCCTAATATTACGGAGTTCTTATTTTTAAATGTTTGATGTGTAAAAAGATGTGCGAGACAAAATTTTTCTTCTTGGGGCGCCTGAGAAAATACCTTTAAAAATATTTTAGAAAATATTCTATTACGCCTACAAATATTTTGCTGAATGTTTACTAATTGCACTCACTTCTAATAAATTGCGTACATCCCATTGACTGCGTATCATATTATAATGGGCTTCTTGATTCTTTATTTTCGTTGGTTCGTTGTGAACGACAATTTTTTTAATAACAAAACCCATGCCTTTAAGGCCATCAATTTCTTGACGATCCTGCCATGTTGTATCATTGTAAATTTTATGTACTCTGTCAATGAGACTGATCTGTAAACACTCTATGATAACAAGATCGAAAATAAAAAAAATAAAAAACTTACTAAATAGTTAATGGTAGTTTTTGTATTACTTCCACCCATTTCTTGATAGAACCTATAGTCAGCCACTAGAAGAAGTGGGCAACGAGTCTTGTTAAATTTATACTGTTCATATTGATCTAATTGTCTTTTTGCGATATGGTGAGAAGTAAAGTTTTCTTCTAATTCAACTCCTTCCTTGACATAAGCACACATCCTAGGAGTTGGATAATCTTTAGGCAAATTTTCAGGATCCCAACTGAATTTTATATCTGACTGTTTGTAAGTAATCATAGTTCTATTATCATGTTCTGGAATGTGACGCCAAGAGGGCTTTAAAAAATAGCCGTTAAAAATTCCAGTTAAACTAAAAGTGTGGAAGTTTACCTCTATATGATAAATATCATCAGGTACATGGATATTTCCGGTCATAACTCCATCATCAATATGCATATTAACATGTGAATCTGTTTCTCCAAATACTCTTCCTTCAAAGAAAGCATCATGATCTAAAAATTCGAAATTTTATTACTATCTCTCCTTCCTCCTCAATTATAATATTTAACCTATAGGGATATGGGTTTCTTCTCCATCACCATTAACAGAATATGCTTTAAATTTTGAATGCAATATACTTCTCTTTGGTGAAAGAATCAAACGAAAATCTCTTCCATGCGTATTGAAATTTATTTCTTTTATTTTGTTAAAAGGATGGCTACTCTCTTTTAGTCCCCTCTTTACCACTTTATGAACCAAATCGTCTGCGTGTAATATTTGAAAATACTTCAGGTTCTTGTGGATTGTTCCTAAAAGAATGTTCAAACATTTATATCCAAAATAAACTTTTACAAACAAAATTTCTTACCATTGACTTGTAGCAATTGAAGGAGTAGTAGCAAATAGCAAATAATGTTTTTCTCCATTGTTATTGTACTACTGGACTACGCCTTTAAACATTTTTAACTATTTAAATGTATAAAATTACTTCATAATAATGCTAATCAATGAGTAAAGAATTTTTTTGTTTGCAAACTAGAGTTTTGACATATCACAACTGATTATCGATTAGTGTTAATGACCTTTCAGAGATGGCACTACAAAACTTTAAATTTTTATTTTAGAATATAAAAATAGAACTTCACTGTATGTAAATTATGATTAAAATCAAAATAAACGATTTTTTAAAGAAAAAAAATTAATATTAATTGATAGCATTAAAAATGCAAGAATTACTTAAAATATAAAATCTCAGGAACAACTTAAATGACATAAGTCATTAGAGGAAGAATAAGAAGTTTTAAGTTAGGCAACCAGACATACAACAACAATAAAACCGCGTTCGATGTCCCTTTTGGGGTAACCCTCTGTAGAAAAGTGCAATGATCCTTTGGAATGACGAGTAGTAAACTTATCCCGTTTTTCCTGTTTTTATTGTCATCCAAAAGGGATGCGTGGATATCCTGATTGCACCAGACCGACCCGCCATACTTCATTTAATGAGTTGAGAGTTTTTTTTCCATACACAGTGAGACGCAATTGAAATTCTCAGGAAATTTAATCGTTGAATAAATAAAGCATCTAAAGTGCTGATCGAATGGAATGTCTTCGTATTGAATTTTCGATTGATTAACTGCCTGCATGTAGTTAAACTAAGCGTGGGGTGTTGTTTCTCGAATTTTAAATGGTGATTATTATTGAACGATATTCTAGGTTATGTTATTCAACCAATTATTGAATCAAAATCAAGTAAGGTACAGAATTTAAGTGCATCTACTAGACAATAACCTAAAATTATAGCTCTAAAAATGTCTGGACTAACTACAAACGCCCCTTCTTCTGCTGATGCTTGTCTTAGCATTGTGCATAGTTTGATGTGCCATAGACAAGGTGGGGAAAGTGAAGGCTTCGCCAAAAGGGCAATTGAGTCTCTAGTAAAGAAACTCAAAGAAAAAAGAGACGAATTAGACTCTCTAATTACTGCTATCACAACTAGTGGGGCCCATCCAAGTAAATGCGTAACTATTCAGAGAACTTTAGACGGTAGACTTCAAGTTGCTGGTCGTAAAGGTAAGATATAATTTTTCAGTCAGAAGAAGTCACTAATTAATATTTAAATAAAAGGATTTCCCCATGTTATCTATGCAAGGATATGGAGATGGCCCGATCTACACAAAAATGAACTAAAACACATTAAATATTGTCAGTTTGCGTTTGATTTAAAATGTGACTCAGTTTGCGTGAACCCCTATCATTACGAGAGAGTTGTATCTCCTGGAATCGATCTGTCTGGCTTGACTTTACAAGCAGGAGCTCCTAGAATGAAAGATGAGTACAGTGCAGGTGCAATATCTGGAACCTCAATGGATGTTGATGGGGACTTAGGAATGGGGGTTCCTCAAACTATTCAACATCATCCTCCTCCTCCTCCGTCTCAGCAGAATTTCAATTTAGCAACTTTACAGTCACCTTCAAGTGAGTAGAGAATTTTTTCAGAAATGTGAAAATTGCTTTTAGTAATGAAACAAGTAGTCATGTGTTAATTTTATACTCAAATATTCAAGTAGAAAAAGTAGTAATTTTAGAGTTTTTATATTTTTTGTACACATATTTTTAGTTATGCATGTATTTTTCTTTCCATTATTATGGTAGGTGATCCTGGAATGTATAGTCCCTCAAATAGAGGAATTTTGGGTCCTACAGTGCCAAAAATTGAAGGTGGGCCAGAGCCCAGCAGATCTACATGGTTACCACACATGCACATGCCTTGTAAGATTTTTTTAGACCGTTTTAGTTATCGTTTGATCATTACATTACTCAATATAGTAGTCAAAATCATGTAATTTTAGGCCATCCAAATCAAAACCAAGTTCCTGGCAGTGTTCTTAGTGGAGGACAATCTGGGGGATCAACACCCGTTATGCACAGTACTCCAGCTCACACAAGTCCCGGCCAGTTTTATGCCAATGCACAAACTCCTGTCAGCTCTGAAAGACCTTCAGAAACAATCACGCAAAATCTAGGTAAAATTTTAAAACAAAACAGATATGTTAACTTGATATATCTAAATAATTTTTGCAGGAAGCAACTCACCAGTATCACCACATCTTCAACAAAATGGCTTCAATGGTACAGGAAACTCAGTATCGGCTGGAAATGCAGTGACAGCAGGATCTCAACCTGTCACTACACATCCTCAGTCTTATACTGGTGCTGAAGGTACCTGGACCCGTTCAAACACTCTCACTTATACTCAAAGTATGCAGCCGCCTGACAATAGGAATAATCATAACGCTTATTGTAAGTTTAGAAAACGTAAATTTCCATTCTCTCTAAATATTATGTTTTTTAAAAGGGAATCATAATTCGTCCAGTCAAATAGGCACGGATGTAAATTTGGGTGGGCTTTTATCAGCCCAGCCCGCGCCAGAATTCTGGTGTTCCGTGGCCTATTTTGAACTAGACACTCAAGTTGGTGAAACTTTTAAAGTACCCTCAAACTGCCCGAACGTAACTATTGATGGATACGTAGATCCCTCTGGTGGTCATAGATTTTGCCTGGGAGCTCTTAGTAACGTCCATAGAACCGATCAAAGTGAAAGAGCAAGGTAGCTTCTTAAAATCAAATATTTCTTACACCAATATTTGTTTTTTAAAGATTGCATATTGGCAAGGGAGTTCAATTAGACTTGCGAGGTGAAGGTGATGTCTGGCTTCGTTGTTTAAGTGATCACTCTGTATTCGTTCAGAGTTATTATTTAGATCGTGAAGCAGGAAGACAACCGGGAGATGCTGTACATAAAATATATCCAGCTGCTTATATAAAGGTAAAATATAATCCACTGCAACATGCATTTTAAATAGTTCTGTTAAAGGTGTTCGATTTGCGGCAGTGCCATCATCAAATGACAACTCAAGCTCAAACAGCTCAAGCTGCAGCTGCCGCTCAAGCAGCTGCAGTAGCTGGACATATTCCTGGGCCTCATTCAGTTGGAGGCATTGCACCAGCTATAAGTGAGTTTTACAATGTTTTTGCTTTAATAATGAGCCTGTGTCATAAGTCGTATGAAAGCTTATTATGTGGTTCAGAATTGTATAAATTTGTCGCAAATCAGCTGTCATAGAACATTTTATTTACCAAACGACATACGACATCAATAATAGATCCATCGTAGAACGAATAAAAAACATTTTTCTTAAAAGGTCTTTCGGCTGCTACGGGAATTGGTGTGGACGATTTAAGACGACTCTGTATATTAAGACTGAGCTTTGTCAAAGGATGGGGTCCAGATTATCCTAGGCAATCAATAAAAGAGACTCCTTGTTGGATTGAAGTACATTTACACCGAGCTTTACAACTTTTAGATGAAGTTCTACATACAATGCCTATTGATGGTCCTAGGGGTATAGAGTAAAAAGTTGTAATGGAAAGAAAGGATGAAGTGTGATATTACATTGGTTCCAGGCTTCCTTAAATAGGGCACTAAGACTAAGTCTTTTCTGTTTTACTATATCGTAAAACAAGTGCCTTTTTGAGCAACGACATTTTCCAATTGAAAACTTCCCATTTTATTATAATTTGATTACAATATTGGTGGTTTCAAGGCAATCGATTCAATAGATACAAAATCAATTTAAAATAAAGCAAAAAAGAAAAATTAAAAACATTGTTTTAAATTTGAACATTTAATGTAGTTCATGTTAAAACAAATAGAGCCGTATGATAATTCAGAAAATAGAGGACTGGAAAGATGACATAGCATTCTTTGCCTTAAAACCACCAATTAGTAAGGAATCCTCGTGCCATTTTTTGCCAAACTACAATTTGCGCACGTTAAGATGTAATTAAGTAATAAACGGCTGTGAACAAATTAATTATTTTTAAAACACTAACTATATTTAATTTTTTAAGAGTCAACATGTTATCTTTTTTTGTCCATGACTTGTACGTGCTCTGTAAAAAATTTTTAAAATGCATCCATGTCAAATGAGGGGACATTACTCATTTTGGTTAATTATTGCATTGAAACTGGAGCTCTAAAGAATACACAAACACATACGTAAATAGTATGAAACATGTTTTGTTCAGGTTCATTTGGCGTGGACGTATTTTTATGTATAATGTGTAAAAAAAATGTTTAATAAGGTTTTTTGAAGAAACACCATAGACATAAGGATGTGGCATGGTATTTTCGATATTAAGATAGGTTCACACATAACGAACAAGCATAATCGAGCATTTTCGAACACGAACGAATTAAAACAAGACAAAATAAACGCAAACGAATAGATATTTATATATTTTTTTTACAACAAACTGCTTTTTCCTAATTGACAAAACATGTTAGAACTCCTAACGTATTTCCTTCGATTGGATAGTATTTGACGTGTTTGTTACTGTTCGTGCCTGAGACAAAGTCCACACCTAACGAATAAAAACTATGTTTAATTTTAATTGTTCATGTTCGTTAAGTGTGCATCTTTACCTACAAGCAAATAGTAACAGGATAGAATAATATTGTTTATAGTATATTAACT
The DNA here is from genome assembly GCA_013372445.1 of Hypothenemus hampei. Lineage (NCBI taxonomy): Eukaryota > Metazoa > Arthropoda > Insecta > Coleoptera > Curculionidae > Hypothenemus > Hypothenemus hampei. The sequence continues at coordinate 16,569 of JABRWK010000219.1, read as the reverse complement.
CGATGAGAATTCCGGATGTAAATAACTGCATTAAGCAGGTCAGTTTAATTATATGTCAGAAATGAGCAGGTCAGTTTTTATTTCAAAGTTAATTCATTCACTGGTGTATTTTACCGGTATTTCAGTTGTTTATCTCTTGTGTTAACACCAAACTATATCGTATAATTAAAGATATTTTATGCATTTAATATTAAAGTAACAAAGACTTTACAAAATTGGGCTGTATGTGTGTCATGTTGTGACGCATTGAAAAAGTTGGAATAACATTTTTGACAGGTAAGCAATTATATATTAGGATATGTATGTATATGTCACTAACTGGTATGTGAAGTCAAGTCGTAAAAAAAAGCCTGCAATGTTTTATGGTTACTCCATGGATAATTAGCCGTAAACCATCCTTACCTAAATATGTATTCCACAGTTCCATCGCAAAGCCTTGGGGAAATTAGAAACTCAAGTTCCTACTGTTTCTATTTGCCTGTAGGGTCTTACTTAGATATGTAGCAGATATAGCACTTGAAGGGAATTTTGTATTTTATCTTATTATATGTCTATGGGAAATACACAAAAATCTTACATGATCTCACTCGCTTAATATAGTGAATCATAGTAGGTTTGCTCGAGTAGAGTAACAGAATTGTTGTTCTGAAACTGATTGGTCATGTAGGTTAAATGAACTGACACATGTAGTGCCCATTAGCAATCAGTTCTAGAATGGTCCGGTTATTCTGCTGGAGTTTTATGAATTTAATATATTGACTTTTTTTTAACTTTCTAGTAGATATATTTTGTGAATGTTAAGAAGAGTGTTGTGAGAGATTCTCTGAAATAAGTAAGAATTTTTGGGCGCACTCTTGTACAAACTTAAACATATAAAAGTAGATTTATTTTAAATAAAACAAGCTTTATCTTAAAATTTCTTGTTTATTGGACATATAATTTTATATTTGTGTGTATAATGTATTCTAAAATATAAACTCAAATATATAAACAATGACGAATTTATTATTCCTGAATAAAACCTATATGGAAAGTTCCTTAATCTAGAAACGAAATAAATTAAATGTACATTAACATTCACAAAAAGAGAATCTATGTATGTCTTAAATAAATTATTTAGCTTTTCCCTGAGCAGCAACTGCTTCCATAGCTTTTTTAACAGTTTCAGGATCTCCCAAAAACTCCAGACTCTTGATGGGTTTAAGGTTTTCATCCAAAGTATATACAAATGGAATTCCGGTAGGAAGATTCAGCAACATAATTTGCTCATCACTTAATTCTGCAAAAACAGATTAAAAATTTATATAAAACAGTAAAGAAATACATTACGATCTAAATGCTTGACGATTCCTCTTAAACTATTTCCATGTGCAGCAATGAGAATCTGTTTTCCAGCTTTAATTTGTGGCACAATAGTTTCGTTCCAAAAAGGCAAAGTACGTTCGATGGTTAGCTTTAAACTTTCAAATTTAGGAAATTGCTCTGGAGTTAGACTATCAGCATATCTTGGGTCTTTAACAATTGTTTCATAATAGGGATGATCAGCTTCCATTGGAGGAGGTGGAATGTCAAAGCTTCTTCTCCAGATCGCTACTTGTTCGTCACCATATTTTGCAGCTGTTTCAGCTTTATTCAATCCTGTGAGCCCTCCATAATGTCTTTCATTGAGTCTCCAAGTTTTCACAACTGGCAAATCAGTTTGTCCAATTTGTTCCAAAATAGCCTGCAAAGTCTTCTGAGCTCTGGTCAGTACAGAGGTGTAAGCCACATCGAATTTGTATCCAGCATTTTTTAGAGCTATTCCAGCACTTACAGCTTCTTGCTCCCCTAAATGAAACAGATAGTTTTCGAGGTCAAATGAAAGTCATTGATAAAATTACCTTTTGAGCTTAAATTAGCGTCAAACCATCCGCAGAAAAGATTCTTTTCGTTCCATTCAGATTCACCATGGCGAACCATCACAATTTTGTAACCTGACATTATGAATTTTATTAAAAATGGTTTTTTACAGAATTAAAATTATGCCGATAGCCGATCACAATTATGACAGTCACAATTGGAAAATTTACTGGCGACATCTACCGATACATTATGATGAAAATTAGATACGGCCTCTAACCGGGAGATGCGCACACTCATATTGGGTGCGTTCAACAGACATAACAGTTGAGACTGTTGAGTGATACATTTCGCTGAACGAAACTCACCCACTTACGCTTAACAAATACTTTTAAGTATATACGTCC
>JABRWK010000219.1:0-13253 GCA_013372445.1 Hypothenemus hampei | reverse complement strand
ATGTACTATCGACCACAAAAGTGGCTACCCACTTTGAAAATAAAATCGCTTGCTATGAGTTTTTACTTTTATCAAACCGCCCATTCATCAGTCGCCGCTTTTCGCCTTTGCCAAAAGCCGCGAATTTTTTCGTCTTTGTCGGTTTTTTCTAGTCGCGTGGCCAGAATAGGCCGACAAAGAAAATACCGAGACTTAAAAAAGTCAAATTCTATTGATCTATTTACCGACCCTAAGAAGTTGATATCGCAACACAGATGTGTATAAGAGACAGGTATAATACGTCCAACTCGTGTTGAAATCCGGAATCACTTACGTCAGCGCCTCTAGCGGCTTGAGTTGTAAAATTAATGAAAACACAAGTAAATTAATATTAGAAACTAAAAATATTAAATTAAAAAAAATTTCTCATAATTAAAATTGCATTTTTAATTGATCAACATATTCCAAAAGTGTTTTCCTTTCTCCAAATTTTAATATATTATACATATAGTAATATCTGAAACATCCACAACTCAAATCGAAAGATGACGCTGAGAATCGATTCCACATGTCAAACAGCGAGAGTTGGACGTATTATACTTAAAAGTATTTGCGCTTAATAATAATAGTTGAACAAGTCTTCCAACGAAAAAATTTTTGAAATGTTTAATATTAGTAACTACAAATTATATTTTACAAATGTATACAAGGGTTTCAGAATTAAAAAAAAATCTATTCTACAACACAATAGTGTTCAAATATGTATGTACAATTCTTCTATTGTAGTATCTACGCCAGCAAAATAAGTTTTCAAGCAATATTGTAGATATTTGGATACGTTTCATCATAATACTCAACCTGGAAAATAGAAAAAAACAAAAATATTAAAACACACATAATATAAAAAAATTCAAATGATTTTACAGAAGAATTAAACAAAAACCTTTGCTATTTGGAACTTATGTGTCTAACCCTTCAGTCGCTTGTGGGGTCTCCTGGTACTTCAAACATTTTTTGAAAAAAACAAATCAATTTTCAAATGAATACATTAAAAATAATGTTGATACTTGATGCAAGGTGTTGTATACTGTGTTGTAATGCTTTTCTCATGGGGTTGAAGTATCCATATAGTATACACTGTGTCCGAACTAAGGAAGGCCACTATGGGGATATGGGAAACGGTAAGAAATACAAATTCGGTTAAATGAGAGAAAAGTTGCGTAATCAAGAGCCTAAGAAAATGGCGTTTAGAAATCCTTGAAAATTTTTTTATTTTCTGAGATATTTTGAAAAAATCGTATTTTTCGATTTTCCAAACTATTTTTTTCTGGCGTTAATATTCGACCTAGAGCAAAACCAATGACACTTCTCAAAAAAAAAAACAAAACAAGTAAATTCAGAGCAAATGTTCGAAAAGATTTCTACTATTTTCCAAACATAGATTGTATCTTCTCACCGTCGATTCCAGCACCCTAGTCAGCAGTTGTGGAGTAATACTGGTAAATGCTTCCAGAATTAACCCCCTCAGTTCTTCTGTTGCAAAATTTTACTGATAAACAGGATTTTTAACGAACCGTGATGCTATCTATGTTTGGAAAATAATGGAAATCTTTTCGAACATATGCTCTGAATTTACTTGTTTTGTTTATATTCCTTTGTTGTTGTTTTTTTAATTTTTAGTTTAATATGTTTAATTAATTTAATATTTTTAATTTTTTTTATTAATTTAGTACATCAATTCAACCACTGGATTGCTATTAAATACATAAATAATATAAACTGTTAATAGACATCAAAATATTTGTTTTTAAAAAATAAAAAATTTTGTACAGGTCCGTAATAGGAATTTTCTTGATTAAAGTCAAAAAAAGGGCAAAAACGCAATTAAACCATAAAGTGTTATACATCGTTGAATTCGGAATAAAAAGGGCTTTCAGAATCTGATATTAGAATATCAGGGCGGTATTTAAAAAAATTAAGTTGATTGGTCCGCAAAGCCGAAACGTCAGGTTAAAAAACTTATAACGTCATCTTAAAGATCATTAAAATTTGCTGTAGAGAAGTGTCATTAGTTTTGCTCTATGTCGAATATTAACGCCAGAAAAAAATAGTTTGGAAAATCGAAAAAATACGATTATTTACAAAATTTTTATATGGACCGTCACAAAACTTCAATAATTATTTTCAAATAAAAAAATTTATTCAAAAGTTTAACAAATGAAAAAACTAAAAACTCTAAAAGAAAAATTTCAATTTTAATTAGCAATATTAAATTTTTTATTGTTCTTTTTGGTCTCTAGGCCCCTGTCCGCATGCTTTGCATCCATCGCATCATCGTAGTGACGCCTCCCGATCATTTCCCCAATCTTATCATCCAACAACACCAGGCTTTTCCTCTTCTTCTCATCCTTAATTTAAATTATCTTATCTTAGAAAAACGAAAGACATTGGAGTTAGATGAATCTATTTTTAACCTCCTCCTTTTATTCTTACTCTTACGTTCAACCATTTTTAGCTTCTTCCTTTACTACTCATCCGATTATCTCTAGCATCTTCTTTTTGTCGGGATTTTTTTAACGGAACAATTTTTTAATTAAAATTCATAAATGATTTGCCATTATCACTTTTAACCTAATTTTTCTGTTTATGCCTGTTATTCACCTTGGACTGTGAAGTTGCAGCCCACTGTTCTTGACGGTCACATGATGTAAATCTGATCTGATCAGAACAGGTTCAGCTCTGTGACGAACATAACGAGAGTTATTTAAATATCGATTAAGTAGATTAGATTTATTTATTTCTTCATAGTAATTATATTGTAATGAACTGAATTGTTACCTAAGTAATAGCTGCTTTCGAGGGCGACAGATTCCGTGATCACAATCCATTCTAAACCAATCAAAACACAGAATCTTTCAAATCCACCAATGAAATGTAAGTTATTTAGATCATGATTACAAATCATAGGAGCAAACGAAAACAGCTAATGTAAGGTTTGTTTTAATCGTCTCCAAACTAGTCAACCGTCACGCTGATTGGTCAAAGCTATTTTGCAAACTGTTTTTGACCAATCAGCATGGCGATGATTAGTACTGCATAGTTTGGAGACCATGGGGAACAAACCTGTGATATTAAGGCAGGTCGACGTATAAGACAGATTGTCATTTCCGGTAATCTTGATTCAGATAGCGATTGAAAGAGTGTTTTTAAAAGAATCCGGCTATTTCTAGCTAATATAATAGTAATCAGTTATTTAATTATGTTTAATGTAATTAACTTTTTGTGAATCTTAGTGATTATTGTTGTATTTAGTGTATAGATCATCGAATGGTAAAGGTATGTGATGAACAGATGTAACATGTTTTGAGACCATTGGTTGCTTATTGTAGAAAATTATTGACACTTAGTGGAGGTTCAGGCCAAGGTGAAATTTTGGATGAGATAGTTAATGATTTCTCGAGGATTGTGGTGAAACTGAGATAACTAGAGGTCTTTTGCGTTTGGAGATCCACCCTGACTTTATTCGATTATTAACGTTTAAGTTTAAGTCAACACTCAAAAAACATTGTCTATAAAAACTGAAAATACACACGTTATGTGATCGCTTCGTTCAGGACGACGTGAAGAAATGTGGGATGTCAGTTTTTTTTTGACCGAGACTTTTAAACGCAGTCACATGTGTTACAGGCAATTGGGCCCAATTGCTATCCTTATAAAATACTACCACAACTGCTCAAGCTAGTGTTACAACAACAGTTACAGATGCTGCAGATCCATTTTCGAAAGTACGTATACATAGATCAATCTAAATTTTCTTTAATAAATTTATTATTTTTAAGTTATGGTAGCAGGAAGGAACAGTGTGACCAGATGGCGATCGTCTTTCTCTTTCCAATATCTATAATTGCATATGTTCATCCTTGTCTTTTGGCGATTTTTTGACAAATTCTGACAACACTGGGAAGGAGTATGGCAAACAATATAAATAAAGTTTGCCTCCAGAACAGCTGTACCGATGATAGCTAGAGCAATTTTGAGTTATTGTGGGTAGGGTTACCAGATAGTGATCGTCTTTCTTTTTCCAACATGGATAATTGCATATGCTCATCCTTGTCTTTTGGTGGGTTTTTGACAGATTCTGGCAACCCTAATTGTGGGTTTCCTGAATAATGAAGTTACCAACTTGCAGGTCTCTATACAGGTATATTAGATCTCAACATGAACATAGTTCTGCAGAGGCAAATTTTGTACTGTACAAACTGCTGATGAAAAGAACTGTTAAGAATTCATTTTTTTAAATAATCCCTTCAATTCTATAGACAACTATTGTATATGCACCGATTGATATAAAATGAAAACCATTGATAAATTTCTTCATAAAAGCTATCAAGAAATGAAGGAATTTAAAAAAGTGATTGAACTTTTATCTGTGCAAAATCGTAAAAGACAACGAGCAACAAAAGATTACTTCAAATAAATTAAAGCACAAAGAATTTCTGATTTTGTGAATATGTACACCTTGGCAAGATAACTAGAGACACTGTTGCTGCTTGCTGCCATAGTTGAGGAGTTTGAAATATAACTCACCCGTTCTATAACAGCAACACTAAACCAAATTGAAATATCAAACTAGCCCCAAACAAACACCACCAAATCAAATATAACTAGAGATACTTGAGAATTTTATGGGCTGCGCAAAGACCACACAGAGAAACTATTCAGAATATAGAGATAGTTGCTCGTTCCTCGCGTTAGCAAATTAAAGTACATATAATACCGCCAAAAATATTGAACATTAATTATATTCCTAAAATAAGTATTATTTTGCATGAAAAATTGAGATTTTAATGAAGGGAATATTGTGACATACCTATTATATGCAATAGTTTTGTTTTCTATTTCCAAAATGTAACATTCTAATTGAAAATATGTTTCAAAAACGTTTGTTATGTCAATCTGACATTTCTTTTACTCAGGGATGGGCAAACTTTTTTGACAACGGGCCAATTACAAACGTCAAAATTTTGTGCGGATCGCATACATAGAGTATTTCAGAATTTATGTTACAATGCTCTACCAGATAGAATACAAAAAATAAGTCGATTTAATTAATCTTGATTTCCTTATAACTTAATAATAACGGAGCTACAGGGTGTTAAGGTTGAAAAAATAAATCACATTTTCTTCAATATCTGTAGATTACTTCAAGCTAATTTTACAAAATCTTATATTCGAAGGTTTTTTGGAATGAAATATTCAAATTTATCGATGATTTAATTGTATCTTGTAGAGGGCGCCACGAGCTATAATCAGGACCCTTTTAAACCGCTAAAACTTTTTTGTGCCACTCTGTATGTCATTATAGCATGGAAAAATCTTTTTTTTCCCAGCTTTTTCTGCTTAAAAAGGGTATACCTTATTGAAGTCGCTAGAAGCAATGTTCCCTGCTTTTGCCTAAGATTAGATATGTCCAAGTAACTGTTCTAAAACGGGATGGAAGCATCGCAGCATCGCATTATTTCGTTTTTTTAAAATACCTACTCTATCTATCTATCTTCAATTGTCGCGATTGCGGCAGGAAAAAATTCATTTTTTCCACTATTCGTATATTATTTTTAAATACATAATCTTATTCTATTTCCTAATTACCTAAGAATATCCGTTTTTCGACTAATCATTTAAATACGTGAAGAACTTATTATATTTACTTTGTTAAATTCAATACAATCATTAATTTCGTATTCAATGCATCAAATTGCAATATTTTTAAGAGTCCGTACTTGCTACTGATATTATTACTTAAACTTATGATCCATCCTGCATAAACTTTATTGTAAGATCGTAAGAAAATGCAAATAAATTATTAAAAAAACCTATAATAGAAATTGATTCAGAATGAAATTTATAATACAGATATCTGAAAATACACAAGGTGATCCATTTCAAATAAATTAATTTTTTTCGTTTCAAATTTAAATTATTAACTTATCGTTATTGGACGTATCGGTACCCTGAAATAAAAACATTGCAGTATCTCAATTTTTGTCAATAATGGCATTCGATTATTTTTCTTAAAAAAAAATTTTATATTTCAATTAAAGCCCGGTTGACACGGTACAAGCCCACTTGGATTCTAATTTGGATCAAGGTTACTTCAAAGTAAATTGGACATTTTCCTACTCAACTTGGATAAACATTGCTATCCTAGCTGACTATGAAACACTGTTGTTATAATCAATGTAGCGTCCAAGCAACATCCTACTGGGACTAAGTGTACTTGTACCGTGTCAACCAGAATTGTGCCGAAAAAATCCAAATTCATTAAAATGTTAATCATAAAAAGCCAATAGTCCAGGAAATACCCTAAAATTCTGCTGTCCCAGTATTTTTTTGGTACATGCCGAATAACAATAATCACATTGAAGAGAAGTAAGGGCAGGGAGTCTGAAATTCACGATAGTATAGGGTGAAATTTTATAGTGTTAACAAAGAAGTATTTCTTGCATTTGATCTATGTAAAAAGTGAAACCAAACTATCTCTATACAAATTGAATTTGTTTCAAAATTATGAATTTTTTCTGTCTATTGTTTTATAGGGTATCTCAGCTTCGAATATCTTAATACTGCTAAGATTCTTACCATTGTCTATTGCAAAAACTCCTTTAAGGTCCACCAATATTAAAGAAAAAATAATAGAGTAAAGCTCGGTTATAACGAGCTGTTTCGGCCAAAAAAAATCCCTATGGAACCTATATATTTTTGTTTGCCTATAACGAGAACTTGGGTTATACGGGTAATTCTCTAGTCCCTTGACTGCTCGTTATAAATAAGATTTACTGTATTATAACATAATTTCTTTAATGCATATTCTTTTAAATATCATAAAAACAAAATTAAAATTTTCATTTTAACACTCCATATCTTTAATAGGAGAAAACCGTTTTAAATCTATGTATGTTAATGTGAAAATTTCATTTTAAAGTCAAGTAAAGATTCATTTTCTCAAGCAACATGTTCTTAATTAACAGCTTATATGCGGAAATCTAAGGACAGTGCCATAAAACAAAGAATGTCCATCAATTGTAGTTTGTTGCTTTTAACTAAAATTATTAAAACAATTGAACTCGGAAGTAGTACTGCTGCTTTTCAGGAATAAATTGATCATAAGAAACATGACTTTCGTAGCAAAAAAATGATGAAAATATAATTATACGGTTCTTTATGAAGTGAAATGAAACCAATTAATCCAAAACACATGTGAAAAAGTAAATTTTCCCCCAAAAATTACTCATCTTTGTTAGCCATTGGTCACAAAACTAAAACTAAATGTTGTTTATTCGATTCGACTAACACATTATTGTTTTTCTGCAAATACGAATGGTGTTTAGACTTCCTTATTATTTTCAAAGACTAACATTCTAGTCTCATTATCTCACTATTTTTATCAACATTATACAGGATCGGTCGGGAGTAACGGACCAAATTTCAGTAAGGTATTGTGTAAAAAAACATCGCTCACCACCTCTAATAGTGGCACATTTCGAAAATTGCAAGTTTTGTACTAATTAGTCTATTTGACGCATCGGATTTTGTTTTATAATATAAACAAACGAACGAAAAAAATTGATCAATTAGTTTCCTTAAAGGGGCGCAAAAACAAATTATTAAATTATAATAAATATTATTTCTAGGATTCCAGGATTAGGCAATAGAACCCACATAATTTTAAATAACAATATAAATATTATCATAATTTTTAAATTTTCAAAATGTCTGTTAATGTGGTGTAACTACATAATTAAAATTAAATTATAAGAAATTTTGATTTGACGCTTTTCGAAAATGTAATTTTTTTAGAAATGTGCCATTATTGCAAGCGGTGAGCGATATATCCTTATACGATTTTCATTTGTTTTCAAATTCAAATTAAAGGAAACAAATTAACCTTTTGGTGATCATAGCGTTTCTTTAACAAATGTTCAAAAATTCTGCCTAATTTATCTCTAAACATTTTCTGCTTCTTCACCTATGAATGATATCTTTTGCGCTCTTGATTGCTTCATGTCTTTCTTTAATATCAGCTGCACTATTTCTAATACATTGAATTAGTGCATCTCGAGTGTCTATTTCTATTTTGTATATTTCATCTTTCAACCAATTCTATAAAAAATAATTTAATGTTATAGAATCTGGAAATCTTGGATTCCAACTAATAACAGTACTACGAGTAATCCAATGCCGTGATAACCTTTTGATTTTACTTGATCTGACGAGCAAATTGTGTAGAAGCTCCATTATGCTGATAGTATTTATTTGAATTCTGATGTTAGCAGGAACATCTTCTAGTAGTCCTTCTAATTTATTTTGTAAAAAATCGAAGTAGTTGTCTCCTGTGAAGCAATTATCCAAAATGAAAAGACCAATTAAATAACTATTAATCATACCACACCACACGTTTAAAATTTATATTGAAATTTACTTGTGACTGTTTTGTGCGAATTTTTATCTGATCATACATACATAACGGTTACGAGTATTATGCATGCCACTGATAAGTGTTGCTTTACCGTAAAAAGTATATGTGATATAATACAATGATTATCATCTATCTACCGACGAAATTCCATTTCCAATATTGTATTCCGATTATAGGTGCTGTACTTTGTACAAGGTATAGATGTACATCTATTGGTGGAGTGTGTTTAGCACTCCGTTTTATGAAATGCCGAATTGAGCAGAAATTTTGTATTTTGGGGAAATTGAGTCTTCTATTAGATCCACAATATTTTCTATTTGGGTAATTCTACAAAAGTCGGTTAACTTCTAAGACGAATTTAAATATAGTATTTATATATTTAATTTTATTTCTTTATAATAATTTAGATAAACTAATATAGTATATAGGTATAGTAAATTTCAAACAATTTCCGTTGCACGTCATACTTGATGAGTGACGTCAGTTGTCAGCGATATTGCGAAATTAAAAATAATTAAAAATTTTATTCCTCGAAAACAAATAGTAAAAAAATTTGTATTAAATTATTACTATGTGAAATCATCTTCTAAATCACTAGAATCACTGGTTTCTTCGACATTAATAATAATCGGCTGAATGTTCAGTCGATCTAGCACGTGTTCTCTTTCGTACCATTTTCGTATTTCACTTTCCGTGTGACGCATTGAATTTTTCCAAATTTCTGGAGTAATAGTACTTAACGATTTCTTCCACATATTTAAGCAATCAATTTCGGTGTTTCCATTTCTACCGATATGTCTATTGTAATAGTTCTTGGCGATCTCCCAAATATGTTCGATTTCTTCGGCTATTTCGATTGTTATACCAGTCGTCAGGCATCATCCAAGGATTATTACCTGTTCCAGAAAGACAGCTCCAATTGCGAATTTTCGCCTCCGGTTAATCCCAACTTCTTGAAACAAACCTTTTCGTTTCGGTAAGTTTCAAATTTTCCTAAGATGTCCAATAATGATCGGATATATCGTAGGTTGAATCTGGTGTTGTCCACATATTCCGAAAAGGTCGTTGACATTATATCGTACCCCGCTAACGTTGGGCAATTTCCGGTCGTCTCGGCCCAATCGGATAGAACTTGCCTACCAGATTGTTTGTGATTTCGCTGTTTGCGGGTTTTCCCACGTGGAAATTCGGGATTGGCTCGGCTGGTGCTGAAGCAACCGCCATTAGCATATCTCCCGCTATTCCTACATCCACTACTTTTGCGTAGTTGGCAGCAAAGCTCTGTCTTGGAGCAATTTCTGTAATGCTCACGTCTACGCCGAAGATTGACTCTGAAATGATTGACTTATTTCTTTGAGCGGTTTCTTTGGTTTGCAGATTTGCGGGAGCTGGTGGCTCGATGGTTGGAGCCCTTCTCGGTGCATTTCTGGGGTTTCTTCGCATTAGCTTTGGAGATTGTTTCTTTCCAACTTTCGTTGGGTCGAAATTTTCCGGCTTTCCGCGATATCCGGGTGCAATTCTCTTGATATCGTTTTCAGAATAAGTTTTCTTTTCAACGTTATCCATTTTGTCGCTTAGTTTACTTTATCTATCAAGATCCAGGAACTAAAACTGGGAAAAAAATAATACATCCGGCAACATTGTTGCTGTGACATATCCGTCAAAAACCTTACAAATAAAAAATTAAAATTAAACCAATTTTTACAATTTTAAATGAACAAATTATTATCCATCATTGGGTTAGCACTATAACAGAATGGACTGGAGTTTTCAGTGCGATCATTAAAACACGAATATGTAATACTTCTTCACCCTAGTTAAATTTTCATATGTTTTTCATTAATTTTTAAAATATTACGTAATTGATGACGTGCAACGAAAATTGTTTGAAAATTACTATATAGGTTTATATATTTATTTATTCTTATATATTCCTGTAATTGTGATATTAGCTAAGCTCGCGGATGAAATCCTAAATCAGTAAGCGCCATGCTGATTGGTCAAAAGCAGTTCGCGAATTGTTTTGAACTGGTTTTGGCCAATCAGCATGGCGCTTACTGATTTAGAATTTCATCCGCGAACTTAGCTATTGACGATGACTTTAGCTGCTTTCGTTTGTAACAGATTCTCTAATCAAGATCTATTTTGAACCAATCACAATATGGAATTTTTAAAATCCACCAATAGAATATGAGTTAAATGAATCACGATTACATAGGAGCAAACGAAAGCAGCTTTTATAAAATGTAAATCGCCGACGGAAATGTGCAAATGCGTATCTACGAAAATGAGACTTTACAGGATAAACAAAAAATTTTTTTTTCTACTATTGTAAGATTCGTAAGTTTTTGAAATTAAATTGAAAATGGCATTTGGCAAGAATTTTTACTTTCTTACTATTTTTTTTAATTTATTTTACGATTTGATTTGTCAGATACGTTTTTACTCTAAAACTTTGATGGAGTCGGAAGATACGCGAAAACTTTTTAACATTAAAAAAAACAATTGAGGATACATTTCCAGGAATATAGATGAACTTATTTGCAATCAAATAAAACAAAAAAATAACGAAATTTTGTAAATTACGTGTTTCCACATTTCCGTCGTCAATATATAGAACACTAAAATCTGTTTCTACAAAAATCTCCAACTAGTCAGATCCAATGAAATTACAAATGACAACCAGTCAAAATGAGCATGTGACAGTTTGTAAACTGTTTTTGACCAATTAGCGTAGCGTTGACTGGCTGCAGAATTCTATTGGAACAGAGCTCTAACCATTTAAGCTGTTTAATGTAAATCCTTTAATATTAATAAAGTTTATTTGAAATCTTAATTAATAAATTTTAATTGCAATTACATTTTCTCAAAAGTTTCTTCATAAGGACAAGTAGTGCACTTTCTAGTATAAGAATCAGATTCTTCGTTGTAAATTTCAGGGCCAAAATCATGTGTATGGGATGCAGCACTAGTTCTATCATACATGCTGCTTCTCATGTTCATTCTTAATTCCCTTAATTGTTTGTTATATTTTTTGGCCTTAGATATAACTTTCTTTTCTTCTCTTTTTCTTTTCTTCTTCAAGTACTTCTTCACTGCCCCATACTTCTATAGCCCTGTTCCTCACTTGCAATTCCAAATAAAGCTTCATATCGCCCCAACGAACATTGTGTGGATTTTTGCGCTTAATAAATTTCAATGGGGGTTCGCGTTTCTCTAAATCACAATCTTGTAGCAAGTAATTAGCTTTTGCTTCTGTTTTTGTAATTAATTTGTATGTTTCTAGTTCTCTTAAAATTTTACACGAATTAATCTTTTATGGTCATTTATCTCATGTATATTCAAAAACTTACTTGCACTCATCACAACATTTACAGTTAAAAGTATCAAAAAGCCAAGAAGTGGCAAATGGTTTTTCACAATTTTGACATTCTGGACGATCCGGCTCTACTATGGGTGGTTTCTGTATAACTACTGGTAAATCCTAGAAACAATAATTAAAAACTGTACGTTTCTATAACTTTTGGCTTACAGAAACAGCTTCACTAGTTTGGTCTACTTCTTCAAGTAAAAATCCTCCTCCAGTATCTTTATACCTAGTAGCTCCAATTTTTATAACAGATTTATCAATGGAAACCACTTCTCTAGAAAGTTTTAGCGATTAAAAAAAATGATCAAATACTAAAATTACTAACCCTTTGGCATTGGGATGATGAATAAGTTTAGATTTTTGAAGAGCCAAAGCTTTCTGTCTATTTCTTTCAATGCGGTCTTTAAGATATCGAGGAAGATCTTCATTTGATTTTTCTATTTTTTCCGACATTTTAGCGGCAAAGGAATAATGAAATTTAATTGGAATTTGAGGTTGGAATATACAACTGCCTGCAACAATTAGTAGGTTATGTTTATTAATATTGTGTCAAACATATAGGTAGTGGCTCAAGTTCTTCAGTGTTTATTTTCAATCAAAATTTATTAAATTTAAAAAAATTAAATTTTTATGTAGAAATCAATTCATATTCAATCAAACAAACAGGTATTCTTTTGAAACTAATTGTTTTTTTTGTAGGTATGAGACAGCACGTAACGTACAACTTGTATTAGTGTATGACGTAAAATCTTAATTGCAAGAGTAACTTAATAGCAACTCCAAATCAACGAGCGATTGTAGAGGTTCAGAAAACCTTGTTAATACATTAAGAAGACAAAGCAACCATTAGGAGGAGATGCATGCTTGTTACTGTTATGTCCTTTATTTCTAACTATTAATTTAAATTGTATGTTTTAACCTTTGCTTTGTGTATAAATTAGTTAATTTCTTCATTCTTCATTTTTTTATGAAACTTCTGAACAATTTTGTTAATTTTTTCATTTTATGTAAGTCGATGTATGTATGGTTGCCTCTGGACTAACAAGGGAACGTTTCGGAGTGCCCCCCCCATTTTGATGAAATTTTGCACACAAGTAGTTTAGACCTATCTAAGAACATAGGCAAAATACTACATGCGGTCATCGAGGTTTAAGGGGTGAAGCCCACCCCCAAAGTTTCGTCAATTTTTCGTTTTTTGGCGATAACTTTTGATCCAGATGAGTTAGAACAATGAAAAAAAGCAAAATGTCCGTCTTTCAATTCTCCGTCGACCTGTCTAGGTCTGGAAAAAGATATCGAGAAAAATTATATATACAGGTATAAACTTTGGGGGTGGGTTTCACCCCTTAAACCTTGATGACCGTACGTAGTATTTTGCCTATGTTCTTAGATAGGTCTAAACTACATGTGTGCAAAATTTCATCAAAA
>JABRWK010000218.1:72419-108524 GCA_013372445.1 Hypothenemus hampei | reverse complement strand
TTCCTAATCGATTCTGGAATTAAAAGATTATTTTCCAGCTAGTGGATACCCGGGTATCCCGAGTGTCTCCAAAAGCATATATTTTTCAGTCATTTAATTTAACTTTCATTTTTTTTTACTTTCTTAGTACATTTTTAGCTTCTAATGATTAAATAACGAGGATCCAAAGCCTCGTTTCGATCTTTTAATTTTTATAAAAGTTATGAGCAAAAATGTGATGAGGTGCATACCTGGACGCCCGGGTGTGTCCATATGAGTAAAAAAACCCTTTCAAAAGCCATATCTTGGTAATGGATTGAAATTAGTGCTTGGCGGCGTTTTACTCCATTTTGGATCTAGTTTCACTCAAATTTCTTTTCTCGATGGAGGTCGGTTACACCATATATAGTAACCTCATAGATCCCAATTTGTTCAGTGTGGAACATTTAACTGAAATAAATTTATTTAAAATTCAGGGGCTTATTTTTTAGAAAAACGCTTGGATACGTCAATTTTTATTTTTGTCGGCAATTTTTTTGATCTTAAATTCATTTATACAGGGTGGTACAAGAACCAATAGGTAATGACCACCAACTTTATTTTTCAAATGGAAACATCTATTGTTTATTTCATTTTTAAATTCTGAGTATTTCGCATATATCTTATACCGAACCTCAACAGTTACCGAGAAATTTACATATCGGCGACTTTCGAGAAGAGTGTTGCAAGTCAAAAAGGTCATTTTTAGAAAAATTGATTTGAAGTTTTTATTTGTAATGGAAAATATCAAATTTGAAGAATGACACTTGAGCCATTTATCAAGAAGAATAGATAGTTGAGAAAAGAGACTTTTCCAGATAAAAGGAGGATTAATTTAAAGTATAATTGAATAGAAATCTCAAAAATGGCGTTTTTCAACTTGTCACTCTTCTTGAAAGCCGACGACATGAATGTATGTATATGTATGTATTGATAGTTACACATATGTCAAACGTAAATTTCTAACTACATTCATACATTTCGTGGGTTAAATGTGTAAAACTGCTAAGTCCAGTTTTTGGTCATTTTGAGTATTTTACACCAAAAATTGCCTACTTATTTCTGTGCAACCTGACCAAGTGCATAAGTCCAATAATGTACCAATATGTTGAAAATTTAACCCACGAATATCTGCTAAATTTGTGTTTTGCTTTAATAAAGGTGTATATGTGATAAGTCCTAACTAATAATAATACACTCCTGGACAAAATTAACGCATCACTTGAAAATTCATCAAACCTTGCAATTAATATTTTTCTGATTCCTTATCGTATTCAATTGATTTTTTCATCAATTATAGCTCTATTATGGTTGAAGTTCCCGTAGCGATGATTTTAATGAAAAAACATGACACTCTTACACCCGCTGTACAATATGAAGATTTAATTTTTTGGACACGTTAAAAGACCCTAATCAAAACACTAAAAAAAAATGATAGAGTAAAGCCATTTGAAAACAATAATAAGGAGCACATGAATTTTATAGTTTTTCTTCTCTCAATGGAAACACACTACTGTAGATCTTCATCACAAAAAACATATTTGCTTCCAGAATGGCACTCTAAGCAGGTCTATAGATTTTATGCAGACGATTGGTGTAAATCCAAAAATATATCCCTAATTTCTATAACAAAATTTCATCAGATATTAGAATCCAAAAATATATCTTTATACCGTCCTAAAAAAGACTAGTGTGAAAAAGGTTCATCTTACAAACATGGTCACATATTTGAGTAAAAATGTAATTTACACATAAATAAGAAAGAAGAAGCGAGAAAAGAGAAGGAAAAGAACAAAGCAAATGAGGAACTAGTTTTCATGATGGATTCACAGGCAGTACTTATGGCTCCCAAAGCGAACATTTCCAGTTTTTATTACAAAACAAAGTTGTGTGTTCATAATTTCTGTTTATACAACCTATTATTATCTTTATTTATTATCCTAAGCTTCTATTTTTAACGTGATATTACAAGGTAGAACGCATATACATGTAAGTACATGTAGGTAAATTTGCAAAATTTAAAAATTAATATTTTCTGACGAAGAAATACTGCTAAATCCAAAGAAAAAATTAAAAAATACAGATTTGCCAATAAAAATGTAATTTTTTTTGTTCAAATGACAAATAAATATTAACTAGTACTAATACTTTTAAATTTTTTTTTTAAATATCACATGATTTTATATTAAATGGTTTTTTGGCTCTCCTGAAAAGTTATCCAAAATGGACTTAGCAGTTTTACACATTTAACCGACGATATGTAAGTTCAATCGTGAATTTCTCGGTAACTGTTAAGGTTGGGTATAAGACATGTTATATGAAATATGCTCAAAATTTAAAGCATAATTCAAAAATGAAATAAAAGATAAGTCTTTCCATTTGAAAAAATGAAGTCGGTGGTCGTCATTGGTTCTTGTACAACTCTATAAACATGAATTTATCATTAAAAAAATCGCTGTAAAAATAAAATTTGACGTCTGAGCGTTTTTCAAAAAACAAATCCCTGAGCATTAAATTAATTTATTCCTGTGAAATGTTCCACCCTGTATATTTAAGTCAATAACAGCTAAAATAATGTTAGGCTCTATAAAAAATTATATTATGCTTTACTCATAAAAGCAATAAATGATAAAACACTTCTATTGCTTTCCCAATAAAATCTTTTTTGTGCTTATAGCGTTTTTCCAGCAAAGAATTTAATTGCTTAATTTAGAATATAGTATAAATGAAAGTAACTTTTTACTTAATCAATAGAAAGAAAAACTAAAAATATTGTTGAGTTAATAAAAATATGATTAATGCGCAAAGTTTACTTAATTATTGTTTTGACTATCGGTTCAATGAATTTAGGTTCGTATTTTAATTGTAGCACAGATATGACATTATACTAATTTTATAAAAAGATCTCAATTAAGTAAATAATAACGTGTAATAAAGAATAAATATGAAAATAATTAACAAACATGATGAAGCCAATGAAGTTGCAAAATAAAACGGGTTGGTTCACGTAACTAGTATCTAGCAATTTTGTAATTTTATTGTAAACCTACAGGAAAATAATTATTATATTAATGGTCCACAAATATATTTCAACATAACAATTTTAGAAAAGACATAATAATATAATAGAAATAATCGACTAAATATAAAAATTGGTTCCACTTATTTTTTTTTTATTTAAAAATGAAACTTTTAAGTTATGAAGCCTTTATATTCAAGTAATGAGGTACAATATGGTTTGCTGAGCATCCTAAGTCTACATTATACATACATGTATATTTACATATAATCAGGTTAGCATTAATTAAATGATACTGAAAATTTATTAAGTTTTTTCAAAGATATTTTATGTTTTACTCTTAAAGACGAGGAATTGATATACTCTCACAATTAGCATAAAAATAACTACTATTTAGTATCTGTTAACTGAAAAAAAATTTTTTTTTAGAAATGTCCGGATACTGATTTCTCTCCTTTTTCTTTTATTGATTTTTGGGATATCCCTCAAGATATTATTAAAGCTTTTCTTTCATTAATTCATGGGACGACGCGTCGTTCGTAGAATTCGAAATAAAATTTAACTAAAAAATGTTCATTTTTAAATTGATATAGTTGAAATCTAGATGTGTGACCCTTGTTTCATCTATAGTAATAACTTTTGACAATTTAAATTTTATGTAGGTATGGTAATGTCTCTACCTAATTTAAATATGGGACATCTAATATGTACAATGATGTTTCTATATTCCGTTTTATCCATTTTACCTTCTGCTACTTACTTTTTCTGGAAAAATACTTATGTGGATATGTTGAAACAATTGAAACATTACAGTGACATTTCTAATATATTATATTATTTTGTTGTATTCTAAATAGTCAAGACCAACAATAAATTTATATCCATCATTAATAATCCAGTTGAGCAAAATGAGTTAGTCTTTGACGTCCTTTTGATATATTTCATTTCAGGTCAGTGATAAATAATATAAATTTAAGATACAAAATAAATAAATGACACTACGCCCGGTTTTACAATGGATGGTTTACTGAAGGTTATCATTTAACTTAGGTTAAATCAAAATTTTTGTTTTACAAGTGATAGTTAAAAAAAAAATGCACAGTATAGTTTACTATCAGTTAACTACTAATTGATGGTAACCTAAACTTCTAGTAAACCATTAATTGCAAAACCGGGCCTAAATGATACAAACAACTTATTTGCTGAAACAATGACATAAATATTGTTTCTAAATAAATGTCTGTTAAATGAAGATGATGTTATATCAATTCAGATATAAAATATTTTGTATCAACATTAGCAGATAATGAATTAAGTAACTAAAGAGTGCGGTAGAAAGACATTTTAAAGGGGGATTGAAAAAAAATGCTACGAAATGTTATCAAAACCTTTATATTTTCGGAATATATGAGAATTTTTTTTATATCAAGTTTTAAAAATTATATCATTCTTTGAAATTTCCCATCGTTCTCATTAATATGTTGATCGAAATTCTTTGAATTTCTTCTTGAATAATCTCCTTTAGTTGATCCAAGAACCAAAAACTATGTTTTAAAACGTTGGTTTTGAGAAACCTCCACACAAAAAGACACAGGGTCTTAAATCAGGTGAATGTAGTGGCAATGGAACTTCCTCGTGCAAGGAAACCACTCTACCCGGAAGCATGTGTTTCGGGTGAGTTCAATTTCGTTTGGACGACAAAATAATGTAAAAAATCATTTTCGTCGCAATTAAAGATTTGCCATTTTTAAAAACGCTTCAATGACTAAATCTCAATACACTTTCAATCAGGCGATGGTAACGATTGAAAACTTTATTATGTACGTTATTTAACAGAACCAATCGTCTATCTGATAAAGGGACCTCACAGTGATTTTTTGAAATGTGGGAGTTCTTTCTGCCGCACCCTACAGTATACTTTGATTTTTTAAATAAGAAAATATTCTTCTTACATCTAGGTTTAATTTTAATATTTTTGATTTGGACTTATGTTATTGTTGCAGTAAATAAGCAATATGCATGTACATATACATATAAATATTTCAATACGAGTTGATAATTTTAAGACGAACAGTAATATCGTTTCAAAAACACTTAATAATAAGAAATTATTATTTTATGAAAAGGAAACAGGAATAATTACCCTTCTTCTCCTTGCAAAGGTACTAACAACCAATAAACATAAATTAGCGCCATTTTAATTTTGGAAAGTTGTTCGGCCGCGTATTTTTGGCATTTCGGTTTTAGCTCCTTACCTAAGTTCAACGAACCGTATTCACATGCAGTGACATACATTTCTTAATAAACGTTTTTTGTTTGGGGTCATTACATAAACAAACAAAACCAAGCATTCTAAGATTTTGCGTGATTTTTCTGGGAATTTAAATATTATTTTGTACATTGTGAAAATTTTTAATAACCTTGAAAAAATAGGTTTTTTACAAACAATTATAAATGCTTAATATGAGAAGAAAACTTTGATTTTCATGTTAAACAATATATTTAATTGAAATATTTATTTCATATAATAACATCGTAATACATATTACAAAGTAATCAGCTGCATTATTTTCTTACGTTGGATCAACTAAAACAGTTTTCAGTGCATAAAAGCGATCTGGGATTGTCATACATTTAATTTACATAATGTTAATTAAATCATTATTTATTTTATTGATTCTTCTATAATAATATATTCCTGAAATGAAGTCTGAAACATCAAAACATGTCAATAAAAGTTAAATGATAAAAAGGTCGCCTTGTCTAATCGAGTATAGATATCACGGCATTGGGTTGTGTTGCTGAAATCAAGATGAGACACTGAAAAGGTGTGTGTCTCATCAGAGTCTGCTGAAAGTGAGGGGCACCGAACCTTCTACTACGAATACAGTTGTGTTTACGTCGAGTACTGTTAAGAAGGTCGTTGGCCTATAGCCTTGGCTATGACTTTCTCATTCAAATTCCTGGTTGCTAGGTGATGATAGGTTTAGGCGAAAAAATGCTCTTTAGATTGATGATGATGATGCGGCAATCGCTTCTTTACTGGGTCATGATACAACTCGTTTTCGACGATTCTGGTTACTTGCATAATAAATTGATTTTTTCATGCAATTTGTCTATTTCAACTTTTGCACATACATACGAATATATTATAAATTATTATTTTCAAAAAAAAACTATAGGTTCAATGTGCTTTTACACTTTTCTAATCAAAATATTTCGTCATTGTTTTGCCTATTTTGAATACTGTTCATCCTTATTTATCAATTACATTTGCACCTGCTTGAGGTTTTCGGTTTTCTTTATGTCGAATCTTATCCGTTATCTATTATATTGTATATACTTATGTATTAATTGTTTTTAAAACGCTTGTGAATTCTTGTCATAATCTGGTATACAATGTCGTGTAAATGGTGAATTTATCAAGTTCAATTTGTTATAAGTAATATTATCCAATCCATCTGATTTATTACCTACGTATATCATTTATCAATTCACAGCAAACTAGTTCATTTGCATATACGTAGTATTTTCTTTGTATCTTTCAGTAGTATGAACATTATAATATAGAATAATATCTAATACATTGACCTCCTGTACTCAATTATATTACCTTTATGGTTCGGTTGCATAAATCAAGATCAGAGTTGGAACTTTTGCTAACCATATTTCATCCCGATTCTTAAATCTTCTGAAATATCTAGATGTTTTTAGGTGTTGCTCAACATTGCAAATCATAGTTTTTAACAAAGTTCAGAAGTTATCCAAAAACAACACGATCTAAGCCTTATTGATTTAAAACTGCATTTCTTAGATGGTGAATCTTTGAGATTTTAAACAGTGACACATGATGTGATTCGGAATCTCTTTTTCTTTTTTATATAACTGATATTTAGGCTCTTTTCTAAGAGTAACTTTGTAAATTTAAAGCTGGTAATAAAAAAAAGTTTATAGAGAGAGAAATTATTGTCAGGAAGCATTATTGTTTTAGTTTCTTCTCCAAAGATGTAAGAGCAGAAGAAAATTCTTGTAATTTTTGGTTCATCTTATTATTACCGATTTCAGTTTGATTGGTCGATCGGTCGATTTCATTCACTACATATTCTACATATTAGGTATACCTAAAGTCTCAGTTTTTATTTATATTACTGTAATCGTCGCTTTTATAATCCCAAATTAAAGATTCAACTTGAATTTTGGCTATAAACATCAAACGAATTGATCTCATTATTAAAATAAATCAAAATATTCTAGACAGCAAGAAATCGAGGTTTACATGCACGTGGTCTGTAGACGGTCGCAGCATCACAAGTTTGTTTGTGGTTGACGAAACGTCCTTGTAGTAGACTAGAATCGAACTACTTTTTGTTGCCGTATTAAACTTTAAAAAGTGGCTCGTAGTAAATTTTAATTGTTTGGTAGCTCCAAACCTAAATTAATGGACCTTATACACGTGATGTTTTTGTTTATTGCTAATACTGGTTTAATCCTTTCTGACCTAACAACTGCGGGCCTCTTAATAGTTCAATTTTACATAGAAAAGTGCAACCTCCATAGTTCGTTCTTCTAAATATTTCACGATGTTATCCTCGCAGCCAAACCCCCCACTATTCCACTGCAGTGAATGTTCTGGTATCCAGGACTTTAGACTAAGATCACTTTATTATGTTTCAGTCTCTCCTTCCTTCGTAGATTGGTGTGAAAGGTAGGTGGTATGCTCAATAACCTAAAATTGTTGTGAGGTATGACCGTGTATTCCATTTTAAATATTATATTAACGTCTAAGCTGTCTGTTTTGAAGTCTAGAGACAATATAGATACTATGATTGCGATTGTCAAGTCGTTAGTTGGTGAAAGTCTCAGACCTGCAGACAGTTATTTATTAGATTTCTGATTCAACCCTTTCCTCTTTGATTCACCATATACGTATACCACTTTAACTTTAAGCCGTTTTGACAGCAATATTATTTCATTCGGGTTGGGCTGTGTAGTAACCCAGAAAAAATTAGGTTTCCTACGATGACTTCTTTATCTGCCGAAATAAAAAAGAAAATCATAAAATGTACGGAATTTCTCAGTTTTTTATTTTCAAAGTCATTTCGACAGCCCAAGAAGTTATCGTAGGAAACCTAGATTTTTCTGGATTACTAAGAATTTTCAATGGAATCTTTTCCCTAGTCAGGCATTTTCGTTTTCTACAATTAGTTATTTTTTGCTTATTTTCGCTCCGTCCTACTTTTCGCCATTAAATCCTGTAATATTAATAGACAGCATCTCTTAAGTAGTGTGGACTTGTTATCAGTAAAGCCAATAAGAAACAAAGTCGCTCTCACAATTTTATCAGAAATTCATTCAATACTGCTTAACTATTAAGAATAACAACGAGCACTAAATTTTCTAGTATATTTTTACTGAAATCTTCATGAGTTGGCTCTTTCATCTCACTGTTGCCAAAGTCAATTTCAAAAACTCGAACTGTAATAATTACATTGTTACTTGACAAATCGTTCAAGAAATAAAAAGATGTTGTACGACCTATACAAGGTGTCCGGGAAAATGTAGTTAATCTCTGGAATATAAAAAGTACTTCTTAAAAACTGTACTTTATCTTTATAATTAAATCATATTAAAACAAATAGTACCTCGTAATTGAGAAATATTCAATTACAAGAAATTTTTCTTTTTTAATAGGAATCATGAATAATTACCCTTCGTTTCCTCTGACGACTTGTTTTAGTCAATTGCTAATCATTCATTATTAATNGTATCGAAAACGTAATAGTTTTTGCAAAAAAAAATATTTAATTATTAAATTTTTGACTTTTTGAGGCGTTTTTTCTCAAAAACTAATTGATAAATTTAAAATCTAATTACACCCCTAAATGCAGTTTTGAAAGAGCTTTAATTTGAGATATCACTCGACCCATACTTCCATTAACAAAAAACCGGCCCTTTTGGTCTAGCGGCAACAACAACAAATTTAGAGCAATCAATAAATGCCAGAAGATAGTATTTTTGGTCCCATTTAATGAATTTTTTTTTGAATTTTTTACAAAATAATTATTTTTAAAAAAAGTTAAGGGGGGGACAATTAAGAGCCGTACTGTATATAAGAAGATTCATAATTAGTGTTCATAATTTTCAAATAGATATCCTGAGTTTAAAATACTAAAAAAAGTTCATATAAACATATGTCCAAAAATGCTTTGTTTTAGAGATACAAAATATTATTTCATTGCTACATAATTATGTATTAAGTTTCAATCAAAATTTTGCTCAAACATCTGCAAAGGCTTGGTTTTTATTTTTTTCTTAAAAATGGAACCAGATACAAAAAAATCAAAAAGCCCAAAAAGTTGTATTTTTAGATGGATGAACCAACTAAATTATAAAATTTGAGGAATATTTACTGAATGCTATTTTTTCACCAAAATTAACCGACCTACCCCATCGGCATGCCTTTGATAATACTTGATTAACGGTACTAAGTACAGAGGATACCCTATAAATACATATATCAACAAACTATGTAAATTTCTATCTATGTAACTATGTAAATTGAGATCGATTACAGGTTTTTTTTTTAAATTGAAAAGATATTTTTTAATACCCTTTATTTCCGAGACGAAGCATTTTTAATAATACGTTGATATGAACTTATTTTCATATTTTAATTCCAGGATATCTATCTGAAAATTACGAACATTAATTATGAATCACGTTGAAAAATTTGAAATTATTTGAACTACATAATTACTACATTTCTGTGTAGTATTGAAAACGTTTTGAAAACGACATTGGAGTATGTATTTGGGTACATGGAAATGTAGTAATTATATCTTTATTCTTACGTATACCGGATGTAACCTAAACCGAAAAAAAATTTACGGCGAAACAAGACAGAAAATGGGGTAAAACTCTGCCAAGGTCATTTTTCTATTTCAATCCGTTGCCGAGATATGATTTTTGAAAGGTTTAAAAAACATATTTTTTGCTATTAAAATCACATTATTTCCATTTCAACTCACGATCTTTTTTTTCGATTTTCGACCACATTTTCGAAATCAGCGTTAAATTTAAGTCGGAATGGAGAAAATGCGGTTTAAATAGCAAAAAACGTATTTTCTTTAACTCGTAAGCACACACCCATCCCGAATGAATGTTTACGTAGTGGATACCCGGGATATCTGGGTATCCACTTCGAGCTTTTTTTAATTCCTGAGGTTGTATATGAACGAAATCATTTGGAATAAATTTATTTTATTAAGTATACATCTCCACAACTAATCTTGACGATTCTCAAGGTCTCTAACCCTCTAAAGAAAATGACGAGACAGAAAATAAAGAAAAAAATAGTGTATCCGAGGGCTGTGCAGACAGATTTTATCTGTAATTGAAGACTAGTTTATAAATATATAAATAAGGTGAAATTACACTACAAAAATTGCGATCGAAGCGTGATCAGACCATAGATTTTTGCGTCCACATCTTCGGAATCTGCTCTCCAGCAACAATCAGAACCTAGATAGAAAAGTGGTAGAAGGAAAGTAATAGGTTCGTGTTTTATATGCTATAGAGAAACTATTAAAAGATGTAGGAAAACATGTTAATGTTGTTGATTTTCCGAAAAGTCGATATGCAACGATCACTTTGTATCATCACTAAAATATTATGAATCAATTCATGAATAATTTTTTGAACAATTATTGTTCAAAGAATGTAAATATATTTACTTTAATTTATTTTAAAATTTACTGTAATTGTTTATTTATTAATTCCTTTTACCATAATAAAATATTTATTAATGTTCCTAATCGATTCTGGAATTAAAAGATTATTTTCCAGCTAGTGGATACCCGGGTATCCCGAGTGTCTCCAAAAGCATATATTTTTCAGTCATTTAATTTAACTTTCATTTTTTTTACTTTCTTAGTACATTTTTAGCTTCTAATGATTAAATAACGAGGATCCAAAGCCTCGTTTCGATCTTTTAATTTTTATAAAAGTTATGAGCAAAAATGTGATGAGGTGCATACCTGGACGCCCGGGTGTGTCCATATGAGTAAAAAAACCCTTTCAAAAGCCATATCTTGGTAATGGATTGAAATTAGTGCTTGGCGGCGTTTTACTCCATTTTGGATCTAGTTTCACTCAAATTTCTTTTCTCGATGGAGGTCGGTTACACCATATATAGTAACCTCATAGATCCCAATTTGTTCAGTGTGGAACATTTAACTGAAATAAATTTATTTAAAATTCAGGGGCTTATTTTTTAGAAAAACGCTTGGATACGTCAATTTTTATTTTTGTCGGCAATTTTTTTGATCTTAAATTCATTTATACAGGGTGGTACAAGAACCAATAGGTAATGACCACCAACTTTATTTTTCAAATGGAAACATCTATTGTTTATTTCATTTTTAAATTCTGAGTATTTCGCATATATCTTATACCGAACCTCAACAGTTACCGAGAAATTTACATATCGGCGACTTTCGAGAAGAGTGTTGCAAGTCAAAAAGGTCATTTTTAGAAAAATTGATTTGAAGTTTTTATTTGTAATGGAAAATATCAAATTTGAAGAATGACACTTGAGCCATTTATCAAGAAGAATAGATAGTTGAGAAAAGAGACTTTTCCAGATAAAAGGAGGATTAATTTAAAGTATAATTGAATAGAAATCTCAAAAATGGCGTTTTTCAACTTGTCACTCTTCTTGAAAGCCGACGACATGAATGTATGTATATGTATGTATTGATAGTTACACATATGTCAAACGTAAATTTCTAACTACATTCATACATTTCGTGGGTTAAATGTGTAAAACTGCTAAGTCCAGTTTTTGGTCATTTTGAGTATTTTACACCAAAAATTGCCTACTTATTTCTGTGCAACCTGACCAAGTGCATAAGTCCAATAATGTACCAATATGTTGAAAATTTAACCCACGAATATCTGCTAAATTTGTGTTTTGCTTTAATAAAGGTGTATATGTGATAAGTCCTAACTAATAATAATACACTCCTGGACAAAATTAACGCATCACTTGAAAATTCATCAAACCTTGCAATTAATATTTTTCTGATTCCTTATCGTATTCAATTGATTTTTTCATCAATTATAGCTCTATTATGGTTGAAGTTCCCGTAGCGATGATTTTAATGAAAAAACATGACACTCTTACACCCGCTGTACAATATGAAGATTTAATTTTTTGGACACGTTAAAAGACCCTAATCAAAACACTAAAAAAAATAGATAGAGTAAAGCCATTTGAAAACAATAATAAGGAGCACATGAATTTTATAGTTTTCTTCTCTCAATGGAAACACACTACTGTAGATCTTCATCACAAAAAACATATTTGCTTCCAGAATGGCACTCTAAGCAGGTCTATAGATTTTATGCAGACGATTGGTGTAAATCCAAAAATATATCCCTAATTTCTATAACAAAATTTCATCAGATATTAGAATCCAAAAATATATCTTTATACCGTCCTAAAAAAGACTAGTGTGAAAAAGGTTCATCTTACAAACATGGTCACATATTTGAGTAAAAATGTAATTTACACATAAATAAGAAAGAAGAAGCGAGAAAAGAGAAGGAAAAGAACAAAGCAAATGAGGAACTAGTTTTCATGATGGATTCACAGGCAGTACTTATGGCTCCCAAAGCGAACATTTCCAGTTTTTATTACAAAACAAAGTTGTGTGTTCATAATTTCTGTTTATACAACCTATTATTATCTTTATTTATTATCCTAAGCTTCTATTTTTAACGTGATATTACAAGGTAGAACGCATATACATGTAAGTACATGTAGGTAAATTTGCAAAATTTAAAAATTAATATTTTCTGACGAAGAAATACTGCTAAATCCAAAGAAAAAATTAAAAAATACAGATTTGCCAATAAAAATGTAATTTTTTTGTTCAAATGACAAATAAATATTAACTAGTACTAATACTTTTAAATTTTTTTTTAAATATCACATGATTTTATATTAAATGGTTTTTTGGCTCTCCTGAAAAGTTATCCAAAATGGACTTAGCAGTTTTACACATTTAACCGACGATATGTAAGTTCAATCGTGAATTTCTCGGTAACTGTTAAGGTTGGGTATAAGACATGTTATATGAAATATGCTCAAAATTTAAAGCATAATTCAAAAATGAAATAAAAGATAAGTCTTTCCATTTGAAAAATGAAGTCGGTGGTCGTCATTGGTTCTTGTACAACTCTATAAACATGAATTTATCATTAAAAAAATCGCTGTAAAAATAAAATTTGACGTCTGAGCGTTTTTCAAAAAACAAATCCCTGAGCATTAAATTAATTTATTCCTGTGAAATGTTCCACCCTGTATATTTAAGTCAATAACAGCTAAAATAATGTTAGGCTCTATAAAAAATTATATTATGCTTTACTCATAAAAGCAATAAATGATAAAACACTTCTATTGCTTTCCCAATAAAATCTTTTTTGTGCTTATAGCGTTTTTCCAGCAAAGAATTTAATTGCTTAATTTAGAATATAGTATAAATGAAAGTAACTTTTTACTTAATCAATAGAAAGAAAAACTAAAAATATTGTTGAGTTAATAAAAATATGATTAATGCGCAAAGTTTACTTAATTATTGTTTTGACTATCGGTTCAATGAATTTAGGTTCGTATTTTAATTGTAGCACAGATATGACATTATACTAATTTTATAAAAAGATCTCAATTAAGTAAATAATAACGTGTAATAAAGAATAAATATGAAAATAATTAACAAACATGATGAAGCCAATGAAGTTGCAAAATAAAACGGGTTGGTTCACGTAACTAGTATCTAGCAATTTTGTAATTTTATTGTAAACCTACAGGAAAATAATTATTATATTAATGGTCCACAAATATATTTCAACATAACAATTTTAGAAAAGACATAATAATATAATAGAAATAATCGACTAAATATAAAAATTGGTTCCACTTATTTTTTTTTTATTTAAAAATGAAACTTTTAAGTTATGAAGCCTTTATATTCAAGTAATGAGGTACAATATGGTTTGCTGAGCATCCTAAGTCTACATTATACATACATGTATATTTACATATAATCAGGTTAGCATTAATTAAATGATACTGAAAATTTATTAAGTTTTTTCAAAGATATTTTATGTTTTACTCTTAAAGACGAGGAATTGATATACTCTCACAATTAGCATAAAAATAACTACTATTTAGTATCTGTTAACTGAAAAAAAATTTTTTTTTAGAAATGTCCGGATACTGATTTCTCTCCTTTTTCTTTTATTGATTTTTGGGATATCCCTCAAGATATTATTAAAGCTTTTCTTTCATTAATTCATGGGACGACGCGTCGTTCGTAGAATTCGAAATAAAATTTAACTAAAAAATGTTCATTTTTAAATTGATATAGTTGAAATCTAGATGTGTGACCCTTGTTTCATCTATAGTAATAACTTTTGACAATTTAAATTTTATGTAGGTATGGTAATGTCTCTACCTAATTTAAATATGGGACATCTAATATGTACAATGATGTTTCTATATTCCGTTTTATCCATTTTACCTTCTGCTACTTACTTTTTCTGGAAAAATACTTATGTGGATATGTTGAAACAATTGAAACATTACAGTGACATTTCTAATATATTATATTATTTTGTTGTATTCTAAATAGTCAAGACCAACAATAAATTTATATCCATCATTAATAATCCAGTTGAGCAAAATGAGTTAGTCTTTGACGTCCTTTTGATATATTTCATTTCAGGTCAGTGATAAATAATATAAATTTAAGATACAAAATAAATAAATGACACTACGCCCGGTTTTACAATGGATGGTTTACTGAAGGTTATCATTTAACTTAGGTTAAATCAAAATTTTTGTTTTACAAGTGATAGTTAAAAAAAAAAATGCACAGTATAGTTTACTATCAGTTAACTACTAATTGATGGTAACCTAAACTTCTAGTAAACCATTAATTGCAAAACCGGGCCTAAATGATACAAACAACTTATTTGCTGAAACAATGACATAAATATTGTTTCTAAATAAATGTCTGTTAAATGAAGATGATGTTATATCAATTCAGATATAAAATATTTTGTATCAACATTAGCAGATAATGAATTAAGTAACTAAAGAGTGCGGTAGAAAGACATTTTAAAGGGGGATTGAAAAAAAATGCTACGAAATGTTATCAAAACCTTTATATTTTCGGAATATATGAGAATTTTTTTTTATATCAAGTTTTAAAAATTATATCATTCTTTGAAATTTCCCATCGTTCTCATTAATATGTTGATCGAAATTCTTTGAATTTCTTCTTGAATAATCTCCTTTAGTTGATCCAAGAACCAAAAACTATGTTTTAAAACGTTGGTTTTGAGAAACCTCCACACAAAAAGACACAGGGTCTTAAATCAGGTGAATGTAGTGGCAATGGAACTTCCTCGTGCAAGGAAACCACTCTACCCGGAAGCATGTGTTTCGGGTGAGTTCAATTTCGTTTGGACGACAAAATAATGTAAAAAATCATTTTCGTCGCAATTAAAGATTTGCCATTTTTAAAAACGCTTCAATGACTAAATCTCAATACACTTTCAATCAGGCGATGGTAACGATTGAAAACTTTATTATGTACGTTATTTAACAGAACCAATCGTCTATCTGATAAAGGGACCTCACAGTGATTTTTTGAAATGTGGGAGTTCTTTCTGCCGCACCCTACAGTATACTTTGATTTTTTAAATAAGAAAATATTCTTCTTACATCTAGGTTTAATTTTAATATTTTTGATTTGGACTTATGTTATTGTTGCAGTAAATAAGCAAT
This sequence comes from Hypothenemus hampei, assembly GCA_013372445.1. Taxonomy (NCBI): domain Eukaryota; kingdom Metazoa; phylum Arthropoda; class Insecta; order Coleoptera; family Curculionidae; genus Hypothenemus; species Hypothenemus hampei. The sequence continues at coordinate 92,631 of JABRWK010000218.1, read as the reverse complement.
ATGCATGTACATATACATATAAATATTTCAATACGAGTTGATAATTTTAAGACGAACAGTAATATCGTTTCAAAAACACTTAATAATAAGAAATTATTATTTTATGAAAAGGAAACAGGAATAATTACCCTTCTTCTCCTTGCAAAGGTACTAACAACCAATAAACATAAATTAGCGCCATTTTAATTTTGGAAAGTTGTTCGGCCGCGTATTTTTGGCATTTCGGTTTTAGCTCCTTACCTAAGTTCAACGAACCGTATTCACATGCAGTGACATACATTTCTTAATAAACGTTTTTTGTTTGGGGTCATTACATAAACAAACAAAACCAAGCATTCTAAGATTTTGCGTGATTTTTCTGGGAATTTAAATATTATTTTGTACATTGTGAAAATTTTTAATAACCTTGAAAAAATAGGTTTTTTACAAACAATTATAAATGCTTAATATGAGAAGAAAACTTTGATTTTCATGTTAAACAATATATTTAATTGAAATATTTATTTCATATAATAACATCGTAATACATATTACAAAGTAATCAGCTGCATTATTTTCTTACGTTGGATCAACTAAAACAGTTTTCAGTGCATAAAAGCGATCTGGGATTGTCATACATTTAATTTACATAATGTTAATTAAATCATTATTTATTTTATTGATTCTTCTATAATAATATATTCCTGAAATGAAGTCTGAAACATCAAAACATGTCAATAAAAGTTAAATGATAAAAAGGTCGCCTTGTCTAATCGAGTATAGATATCACGGCATTGGGTTGTGTTGCTGAAATCAAGATGAGACACTGAAAAGGTGTGTGTCTCATCAGAGTCTGCTGAAAGTGAGGGGCACCGAACCTTCTACTACGAATACAGTTGTGTTTACGTCGAGTACTGTTAAGAAGGTCGTTGGCCTATAGCCTTGGCTATGACTTTCTCATTCAAATTCCTGGTTGCTAGGTGATGATAGGTTTAGGCGAAAAAATGCTCTTTAGATTGATGATGATGATGCGGCAATCGCTTCTTTACTGGGTCATGATACAACTCGTTTTCGACGATTCTGGTTACTTGCATAATAAATTGATTTTTTCATGCAATTTGTCTATTTCAACTTTTGCACATACATACGAATATATTATAAATTATTATTTTCAAAAAAAAAACTATAGGTTCAATGTGCTTTTACACTTTTCTAATCAAAATATTTCGTCATTGTTTTGCCTATTTTGAATACTGTTCATCCTTATTTATCAATTACATTTGCACCTGCTTGAGGTTTTCGGTTTTCTTTATGTCGAATCTTATCCGTTATCTATTATATTGTATATACTTATGTATTAATTGTTTTTAAAACGCTTGTGAATTCTTGTCATAATCTGGTATACAATGTCGTGTAAATGGTGAATTTATCAAGTTCAATTTGTTATAAGTAATATTATCCAATCCATCTGATTTATTACCTACGTATATCATTTATCAATTCACAGCAAACTAGTTCATTTGCATATACGTAGTATTTTCTTTGTATCTTTCAGTAGTATGAACATTATAATATAGAATAATATCTAATACATTGACCTCCTGTACTCAATTATATTACCTTTATGGTTCGGTTGCATAAATCAAGATCAGAGTTGGAACTTTTGCTAACCATATTTCATCCCGATTCTTAAATCTTCTGAAATATCTAGATGTTTTTAGGTGTTGCTCAACATTGCAAATCATAGTTTTTAACAAAGTTCAGAAGTTATCCAAAAACAACACGATCTAAGCCTTATTGATTTAAAACTGCATTTCTTAGATGGTGAATCTTTGAGATTTTAAACAGTGACACATGATGTGATTCGGAATCTCTTTTTCTTTTTTATATAACTGATATTTAGGCTCTTTTCTAAGAGTAACTTTGTAAATTTAAAGCTGGTAATAAAAAAAAGTTTATAGAGAGAGAAATTATTGTCAGGAAGCATTATTGTTTTAGTTTCTTCTCCAAAGATGTAAGAGCAGAAGAAAATTCTTGTAATTTTTGGTTCATCTTATTATTACCGATTTCAGTTTGATTGGTCGATCGGTCGATTTCATTCACTACATATTCTACATATTAGGTATACCTAAAGTCTCAGTTTTTATTTATATTACTGTAATCGTCGCTTTTATAATCCCAAATTAAAGATTCAACTTGAATTTTGGCTATAAACATCAAACGAATTGATCTCATTATTAAAATAAATCAAAATATTCTAGACAGCAAGAAATCGAGGTTTACATGCACGTGGTCTGTAGACGGTCGCAGCATCACAAGTTTGTTTGTGGTTGACGAAACGTCCTTGTAGTAGACTAGAATCGAACTACTTTTTGTTGCCGTATTAAACTTTAAAAAGTGGCTCGTAGTAAATTTTAATTGTTTGGTAGCTCCAAACCTAAATTAATGGACCTTATACACGTGATGTTTTTGTTTATTGCTAATACTGGTTTAATCCTTTCTGACCTAACAACTGCGGGCCTCTTAATAGTTCAATTTTACATAGAAAAGTGCAACCTCCATAGTTCGTTCTTCTAAATATTTCACGATGTTATCCTCGCAGCCAAACCCCCCACTATTCCACTGCAGTGAATGTTCTGGTATCCAGGACTTTAGACTAAGATCACTTTATTATGTTTCAGTCTCTCCTTCCTTCGTAGATTGGTGTGAAAGGTAGGTGGTATGCTCAATAACCTAAAATTGTTGTGAGGTATGACCGTGTATTCCATTTTAAATATTATATTAACGTCTAAGCTGTCTGTTTTGAAGTCTAGAGACAATATAGATACTATGATTGCGATTGTCAAGTCGTTAGTTGGTGAAAGTCTCAGACCTGCAGACAGTTATTTATTAGATTTCTGATTCAACCCTTTCCTCTTTGATTCACCATATACGTATACCACTTTAACTTTAAGCCGTTTTGACAGCAATATTATTTCATTCGGGTTGGGCTGTGTAGTAACCCAGAAAAAATTAGGTTTCCTACGATGACTTCTTTATCTGCCGAAATAAAAAAGAAAATCATAAAATGTACGGAATTTCTCAGTTTTTTATTTTCAAAGTCATTTCGACAGCCCAAGAAGTTATCGTAGGAAACCTAGATTTTTCTGGATTACTAAGAATTTTCAATGGAATCTTTTCCCTAGTCAGGCATTTTCGTTTTCTACAATTAGTTATTTTTTGCTTATTTTCGCTCCGTCCTACTTTTCGCCATTAAATCCTGTAATATTAATAGACAGCATCTCTTAAGTAGTGTGGACTTGTTATCAGTAAAGCCAATAAGAAACAAAGTCGCTCTCACAATTTTATCAGAAATTCATTCAATACTGCTTAACTATTAAGAATAACAACGAGCACTAAATTTTCTAGTATATTTTTACTGAAATCTTCATGAGTTGGCTCTTTCATCTCACTGTTGCCAAAGTCAATTTCAAAAACTCGAACTGTAATAATTACATTGTTACTTGACAAATCGTTCAAGAAATAAAAAGATGTTGTACGACCTATACAAGGTGTCCGGGAAAATGTAGTTAATCTCTGGAATATAAAAAGTACTTCTTAAAAACTGTACTTTATCTTTATAATTAAATCATATTAAAACAAATAGTACCTCGTAATTGAGAAATATTCAATTACAAGAAATTTTTCTTTTTTTAATAGGAATCATGAATAATTACCCTTCGTTTCCTCTGACGACTTGTTTTAGTCAATTGCTAATCATTCATTATTAATTCATTTTGATCAAAAGATTTCTTGTCTTTGATAGAACAATATGCATACTAACATTCCACAAACACGTTAATTAGTTTTGTTTTGAAATATAAATTTTTCACTTTCTCAAGATATGTTATTATCAAATAATATTATTTGCAATTATACAGGGTGTAACAAAAGTACAGGCCGCTACTTCAGGAGCGTATTCTAAACATTAAAATAAGATAAAAATTTAAATACTTTTTTTTTCTAAATCGCTTCCTAAGAAAGTTATGACGATTTAACCCATTTAATCCATTTTATTTTAATAAAGTTGCGAAAACTATCTAACTCACATTATGCAGTAACAAATGATTCGTAGACAAGCACTGTTAACTTCATAAAGAATAATGGTTAATGTAAGATGATTCACCTAAATATTTGTCCAAAAAAACAATAAAGAACGTAAATATCAAAACAATAACAACATACCAGGTATTTGCGAGCGAATAAGAAGATCTCTGAGAAAACGCACAGAAAAGTGTATTGAGGCAGGAGGAAATCATTTTGAACATTTTCTGTGATTTTTGTGTTACTAAAATAATATTCTTTCCCTTTTTTTTGTTTTTTTAATTTTGTACTCGTAAATAGGATAAAATGGGTTAAATCGTCATAACTTTCTTAAGAAGCGATTTAGATAAAAAAGTATTCAAACTTTTATCTTATATTAATGTGTAGAATACGCTCCTAAAGTAGCGGCCCGTACTTTTGTTACACCCTGTATATATACCTACATATACATTCAAATTAAGAATAAAATAAATTTTATTTAAAGAAAGAAAAAAAAAACTTTCGAAAAATGAACCTAATAATAAACTAGATAATAACAGGGTTATCTTTATTGGTTCCACTCTAAATAATTTTAAGGATCATTTTTTGGGATTTCGAGTTGTGGTTGACCGACGCACCGTTTTAAAGCGAAAAATCGAGTCGCTGAATCATGTAGAAAGGTCGCAAAAAAGGTAACAGCAGATCCGTCCAAGATCGGTTTTAAATTGCTACTTTCTTCTTTTAATCAAGAGGAGCGATAATTGCAACGGTATTGGCAAAGTTGACGACTACGAGAACGATGATTTTTTTTTTCACTGATTGATTTTTTATTCCTTCTTATTATTCAACTTTTCCTCATTTACAATAAAGAAAACTTATATAATCTACATTAAAAAGTCTCTATGGTAAAATCTTATATATTTCAATAATTTTTAATTTCATAATCGTTTGTAAATATTTAGAAAAATACTAATGAATATAGAAATTATATGAAAATTGCCAACTACATAATCAGTATGTATGTACCAACAATAAGAACTTATATGTTTAATATTACACATACCAGATGGCCCCTGGTAATTTTATTAAATACTTATAATTGAAATTACATATTTGTGTTCACCCTGTACCATATTTTAGAGAGACTTAGATAACGGAAAACCCCAAGGAGTGTCATTAATTATTACTAATAATTAAGTAGATAATTCATTAACAACTAACTAGACTAACTAGACACTCCTTTCATGTTATTACAGTGACTTTTATTCAAAAAATCATTTACTGTTAGGACGTATTTTTGAGTTTTCTTAAATGAGTAAATTAACATTAAATATTTTGTTAATTTTTAATAAACATTGTTTAATAATGATACCTAGCAACATAGAACTAAAAATAAGCCTTTATTGATTTAATTATTAAATACATTAACATAATTTGTCACGTAAAATATTTGGTTTTTATGGTACAAATGGTCAATTAGCATTCAAATCATATAATATGTAAAACATTTTTATTAGATGTAAGTTATTTTATGTAATATATTCCGATTTTTTCCAAACATAAGTAGGTATTTATTTTATTTTTATGTATTTTTTTTTACATGTTGATCATATACCTTTTGTGAAAATTAAATACACTCATAAGCAAAAATTTTGCATATTTTCAAATTTGTAAAATAGTAAAATAATTCATTAGACTGTATATTATTTGTAATTGTGTGTTTCAATAACTTATACACGTACTATTTATGACAAGATCTCATTAATACATATAACAGAAATTAACAGGTAAAAAATGGTTTTTAAACTTAAAGACAAATTTAATAATTATATGCAAAGGCTTTTTATTGGCTACAGATTTTTAATTAAACAAAAATATTTCCTAAAGTTGAATTTAAAACCGTATATCATCTCCTCTAGCGTCTAATATAGCTCGCATGCGTTTTCTCGTTCCAATAATTAAATTCAAATCAAATTGGAATGTTTTGTCATTTTTCTGAGCTGCTATATTTAAATGTTGTAAAATAACTTCAAGAATTCTTAGAGTTCTGTTAACTGAAATGGATTCATGGTGGCATTTTTTATTATTGAAAGTAATGGTTTTATACGTTACAGGTAAAAAAATTACGAAGGATATACCGAGAAATTTTGCAATTTCAAAATACGTAAAACTTTTTCTCAGTGTATGTATAGTTTTTTTTTTAAATTTGTATATTATTTATATAAAATACCCACAACACGATTATTATTAAACATGAAATCAAACGAAATTTCTGTTATAAGACTTGTAAATAAAGTTTGATATTTTTTCATGCATACAGATTAATATTTTCGATATTGCTTAACAAAGCGGTCTATCATTAGTACTATAGATATCAGTGACATTGTAAGAACCGAATTTCTCATAACTTCGCTTAATTTCACTTACAATTAGATAAAGCACACTGACAATGAGATTGCTCTGAGCACAATAACGATCTGGCTCTTGACAAACAACGATTTGAAATAATTAGTCAGATTGCCACACATAACAGGAATAAGTATTTGTCGGATTCTTTGCAGTAATCAACAATCAACATTCAAATTTGAAATAAAAAAATATAAATATGCACATATGTTAATTTTCATAAATCAAAATAAATGGTTGTAAAAAGAGTAATAAGGTGACTTTTTTTTGTTTTAAAAGTTTCAGGAACTTTACAATTTTTTTTAATTTCTAAAAAATGTTCTATTACTTTAGAATGTAAATTTGGTTAAACAATAGTAGGTACTATTGATGATATCGATAGGGTTTTAAGGTTTATCGATTTTTCATATTTTGCCAATATCGATAATTTTACATCTCTTCTTTGAACTATACATATAAGAAAATAAATCTCAAAAAAGAATTATTGCTCATATTGCTAATTAAGAACACTGTCTTATCTTTAAAAATTCTATTTTTGAGGTAATTATGTTTAAAAATGTATATTTGATTTTTATTTTAGTATTAGCTTTTGATTTAAGTATCAATACTAAATTTAAATACTATATTTTGGGATGTTGTAAAATAGTAAGAATTTCAGTTTATCAAAAAAATATTTAAATTTTAGATTGCAGTATTTCTTACAAAAAGAAACATAAAACATTTTGGTCAACAGTATTTCTTAGAAGTGAAATCAAATTATTGAATTTACAAGTTGTAAGTTAAAAATTTTAAATGTACTCAACTCAATATTTCAATTATTAGGTGATATAAAATAAAAACCAAATACACATTGGTGGCAATTTTCTAAGCATACGCAATATAAATTTTTATAAAAAATGTCCGAAAATGTAGCAACAAATTGCTTATCGATAAGTCAATTTATATTGTCATTTCCTTTGTTTCAATCTTTTATATCAATCTTTGACATTTAAAAAAAAATGCCTGTGGACTTTTCGAATTGTGACTGGTTTTACGATAACTCCGATCTTCTCATCATAAAAAGAATAAGAATCAATTAATCTTGTAACAATTTTTAAATATACCTTGGGAAAGTATGGAATCTGGGGATGGCACTCATTTGTTTCACCAAAGATATAATCAAAAATCCGGTATATACACTGTGTTCCCGGATAGGTAAAATGACTCTTGTAAAAGGCAAAAAATTTTTGAATTAAATTTTCATTTTTTGGGGTGCAGCCCCGCTTGGTTAAAGACCAATTACTACTATAATTATAATTTTGAAAAATCAAGTGTGTCTTGGAAATTTCCAAAAAACCTATTTTTTTGTAGAGTAAAGTGCCTTTTATGCGTCAAATACGACAAAAGATTATTAAGAAAAATTGGTTAGAATTAGAATTTAGCCTCCAATGCCAAATTTCAGGAACCATGGCCAACTTTGATTTTTCAATTTTTTTTCAAGCTTTCCAAGATGGTAGCTTTTGTGTATCACATACAACATAATGTTACTAAGAAAAATTGTTTAGAATCGACATCTAGACTTGTATACCAAATTTCAAAATCCTCGGCCAACTATGATTTTTATTTTTTTTTATTAGAATAAACTATTACTAGAGGCGACCGGGGCTATTTTCGGACATTTTTTACAAATTAATCTAGCAGCCATCCCATAACAGATAACGGTTTGGTGTCTAAAAACAAAATATAGCCTGATCCTTCAGCTACATTTTGTATTCAGGCACCAAACCGCTATCTGTTACGGAATGGCTGCTAGAAGCAGAAAACTTTACAAATGTCGGTGGGGCTATTCTCGGACACCCCGGGGTTATTTTCGGACGCTGTTGGGGCTATTTTCGGACATCCCAAAAAATGCTGCTATTCTTTTTTTTTGTCGAATTTTAATTCACAAAAGACATTTTGTAAACCATTAAAGACTTTTAGGACGGATTTAATTCAGAACAAACAAAAAAATTTTCAATTAAATTAAATAAAATTTAATTTCACATTAAACTGTGTACCAAATTTCAAAATCCTCGGCCAGCTATGATTTAACTTGTATAACTTGTAGGGAGACCGGGGCTATTTCCGGACAGGGGCTATTATCGGACACTGCCTTTTTTCGTTTTTTAGAACAGCGAACGAATAACCATTTTTGTCATATAAACCTCTCACTAATATACTTGCGTATACAAAATTTCAGCCATATCGGAATGCAGGAATAGCATAATGCAACACTATTTATGTTTTTTCGCGTGCCGAGTTAGTTTTGAAGATTTTTTTAAACTGCAAATTTCCAATGGAATTTTTTCCAGAAATAAAATAAAAAAGGAAAAAAAGATGAAAGAAACCTTTATTGTTTATAAAAAAAAAATTGGTGAAGTAGAAACGTGTTTATGCGTGATGAGCAGTAGAAGCAGAATATGTGTATGGATAAGGGACTGGGGTAATTATCGGACACTTATTTTTTTAATGTTGTCAAAATTTGACATAACATTGAAGGTATTCACAGTTTAATGTGAAATTAAATTTTATTTAATTTAATTGAAAATTTTTTTGTTTGTTCTGAATTAAATCCGTCCTAAAAGTCTTTAATGGTTTACAAAATGTCTTTTGTGAATTAAAATTCGACAAAAAAAAAGAATAGCAGCATTTTTTGGGATGTCCGAAAATAGCCCCAACAGCGTCCGAAAATAACCCCGGGGTGTCCGAGAATAGCCCCACCGACATTTGTAAAGTTTTCTGCTTCTAGCAGCCATTCCGTAACAGATAGCGGTTTGGTGCCTGAATACAAAATGTAGCTGAAGGATCAGGCTATATTTTGTTTTTAGACACCAAACCGTTATCTGTTATGGGATGGCTGCTAGATTAATTTGTAAAAAATGTCCGAAAATAGCCCCGGTCGCCTCTAGTAATAGTTTATTCTAATAAAAAAAAATAAAAATCATAGTTGGCCGAGGATTTTGAAATTTGGTATACAAGTCTAGATGTCGATTCTAAACAATTTTTCTTAGTAACATTATGTTGTATGTGATACACAAAAGCTACCATCTTGGAAAGCTTGAAAAAAAATTGAAAAATCAAAGTTGGCCATGGTTCCTGAAATTTGGCATTGAAGGCTAAATTCTAATTCTAACCAATTTTTCTTAATAATCTTTTGTCGTATTTGACGCATAAAAGGCACTTTACTCTACAAAAAAATAGGTTTTTTGGAAATTTCCAAGACACACTTGATTTTTCAAAATTATAATTATAGTAGTAATTGGTCTTTAACCAAGCGGGGCTGCACCCCAAAAAATGAAAATTTAATTCAAAAATTTTTTGCCTTTCACAAGAGTCGTTTTACCTATTCGGGAACACAGTGTATAGACAGGATATCCCAAAAGTAAATGTAATCATTTTAGAGGCATAATAAAAATTAAAAAAAAAGTTTACATAAACCTATTTAGACAAATATTTATATAAACTCTTCTTCTTATTTTTATGAAAGGTATATGCCCTCAAAAGGATTACGTTTACTTTTGGGACACCCTGTTTACTGTCTGTTAAAAAATCACTTAATTTTTTAACGACCGATATTTCATTCAAATTTGGACAATATGAAGATGTGGCCTTATGTTGGAATATTGTACATATTTTTAAATAGAAAGGAGGTTGTCATATTTCTTATCTAATACAATATTGGTTTTAATATTATAATGGAAAGTATGGAAAAAAATTGTTTAAAAATTAGTAACGAAAACTACATATTTTTTTCTTATGTCCATTAATTTGTTTACTTAAACCGGTTGCCAGGAATTATTTCCTTGCAACCGCATTAAACGGCATTGCAAAATTTCACGTATAAGAAATTCTTCAAAATTAAATTAAAATGTGGACTGATGAAGAATGTGTAAATGCGATAAAAGCCTTTTATACTTCCCAGAACTTTCATGAAGTTGTTCGATTATATAACGAGCAATACCCAGAACACAAAATTAATCGAAAAAATCTGTGAAATTTACTGCGAAAATTTGAAAATACTGATATTGTTTTAAATGCCAAGAGAACGGGAAAATCGAAAGCTCTTCATAAAAGACAAGTTGACGTTTTTACTATTTGTAAAATTAATATTTAACAGTTTCTCCAAGTAATGTCTAAAAAAATTAACTTACCAAAATCAACTGTTCACATGATTTTTTAAGTACACGAATTTCATCCACCCATGTTCAATTGATCAATAATTATCAATTATTATCTTTAATTTGAGTGCTCATTCATCCAAATTGATCGACTAGAATTCGAGATATACTAAAAATGTCGGACCAACTCCGAAAATTGAAAAAAAAAATTCAAAAATTCATAACTCGAAAACGCTTCCATGAAAAAATTTTTGAGTGTGATTTTCGGGTTTACTGTCCAAAGTTCATGGGAAAATAACATTGGTTAATCAATTGGAAAATACGTGTAAACTAGTGTAATCAGATGACGATCCCGAAAAGCGTTTAGAGTTTAATTTGACAAAATATTTCTAGCGAATGTTTACAATGACATGATGACTTGAAACAAGAATACGGGACACGATATGACATGAAATTACAGTAAACAGCATTTATTTGTGCCGGGGGTGAACGGGGGCCACTTGAACAATTACAAATATCTTTTTCTCTTGCATTTCAATAAAATAATAAAATAGATGGTGTGTTGGATCGGTAATGTGAAGACCTATAAAATGACATATCGCACAACTCTCCTGCTCATTTAAAAAAATAATCCAATATGGCGCGACTGCTCGCTTAACTTCCTCCAAATTTGAATGGCCGAATATACTCGGCCATTCAAAAATTAAGATGGGGGCGGGGTTGAATTAGATCAGGTTAGATTAAATTCAGTCATCATAATTTATTTTTAAATCGATTCATTTCAATTCTTCAGGAATAAATAATGAGATCCATCTCGTACGCGAAAATATTTGAAGACATTTCTCTTTGCAGTTTGCAACTTTGTTGCGATAAATAAAACTAAATAATAAAGAAAAAATGGAAATCGAGTTCGTAGATTCATTAAATGGCAATAAAACAACGAAAAGTCGGGTTACCAGATCGTGCACAGTCAGATAACAATAATAAATCAAGTGTGGCGCTTTCTACCCGGACCTTTCTGCAATTATACAAGACAACAAGCGAACCCATCTGATTTGGGAGCCTAATTTTAATCGAACAACAGTAGCTGCCGTAAAAGGTCATCGAACCTGGACGACAACTCGGGTTTATTCACCTACAGAAAGTTTTTTCTCTCTTTGAGTTCAGTTCTTAACTTATAGTCAGATGGTTTGGCTATAGGTGTTCTTATTGACCCACTGCTCGACTCATGCAAACAACGCTGGTACTCGCGTGCGAATATCGTCGTAAACGAGTAACGGAATTGACCCTATTTCTTTTTCAGTTAAAAATTTGGTTGATGTTTCATTTTAATATTGTCGAATCAAGCGAAATATAGAACGAAGGTTAAAGTGATAAATTATCTGCATTTTAACTAATTTTTTGTCTTTCTTTTAAATGTTGGAGGTATTTTTTTTCTTTATCTTTATAACAAAGTAATTATTCTATATTGATTTTTTAAGTATTTATCCATTGATCTGCCAAAATGGTTCCTAATACTTTTAATATACATGCATACACACATGTTACTGTGAAACATTGAAATCAGTCAATATTTTCCAGTGAGTGTCGGTCGACACATAGTACCAAAAGGGCCGGTAGTAGACCGATTTTTTTCAATGTTATTATAGTATATTCGGACTTCCGCCAGTGAATGTCGACAAACACAAATGAGCTCTTATCATAGCAATGGTACCATTAGTTTTGGTAGTGTGCGAATTTGCAGGCAAATTTTGGTAATTGGTATTGCTTCTTCGATACTCCAGTTCATACCAAATGGCTACTGCAGTGAATCGTGACAATTTTTTTGAAAAGTTACGTACATTAATTGCGAGTAAACGCCAAGACAATTGTTTTTGTTTTTCTCAAAAAAGGTATTCGAAGGTCTTGTCTGAAGTGATTTCTGCAAAAACTAAGTATAGTACACCATTAGATTACCGACATTTAAGACGTTTTGATATTCTAAAAATCAATGATGCAGACAAATTAATTGTGTCATTAAAACCAGAACAAAGAAACATTCAGTACTACGTGACCAATAATGATTTTTTTGATAAACTTTCTGAAACCCCCTTCAGAACAGGTCACAAAGGAAGAACACATAAACTGAAACAGTTACAGGTTAACTATAAAAATATTACATACAGGGTTATAATGTTGTATTTAAATAAATGTAAGCAATGTCAAATGAAACATTATGTGCCTAAAAAAGGTATTGTTGCGAAACCAAAGACCAGTTCAGGGTTAAACTCAAGATGTTAAATTGATCTGAGACTTCTAGCCACATAAGAATGGCGATTACAAGTTTAAAATGGTATATCAAGACTAACGAAGTTTGTGCAGTTACGAACTTTAAAAACTGAGACAGCTAAAGAAGTAGCATATTATTTCGAGCCCCATCTATATTACATTCGGATAATGGTAGGGAGTTCAGTAAACGAGTAATATTAGAACTATGTGCCATGTGGAAAGAATTAAAAGAGTTCACGAAAAGCCTAAAACACAGGTCTCAGTCGAAAAAATCAATGAAGATATTCAGAATATATTAGTTGCATGGATGAACGAAAATGATAGTAATAAATAGTCAGAAGGTTTGCTCTTTGTGGAATTTTCCATGAACACAACATATCATGAAGGAATTCACCAATCTCCATATGAAGTCTTGTTTGGTATTAAATCACAAAGATGTATGTATGTATGTATGGTATCATCATTTCCGTCTGGTAGACAGATTGCTAATGTTGATTCCGCAGAACAACGTGAAAAAATAGTTAGTATCTTTAGAGGAGATTTGGATAGTTACCATAATGATCACCATATTTGATAGGAAGATAATGCAAATAACTAAAATGCCATTGGAAAAATTGGAAATGTCTTTATTTTATGCACTCACTGAACAATACTAATTGCTATAAAAAGAGTATCTGTAAAGGCAATCTTCTATTTCCAGCAATGAATACGATAGACATCTCAAACAAACCAGATTAAATTACCTCACAAAAAATGTTATTGAGAAAAGTTTCCACTAACATTAAAGGTGGAAAACACAATACAAGACAAAGTTATAAACGCTGTTATTGCAAAATAAATATATCCTAAATTTAAATGTAGCAGTAAATGAAAGAAACTTGCATAAAATTGAAAAGTTTATGGAGTTTAAGCTATCGCAATAAATAAATTTGGTTAGAGATAACAATTATTTGTTTTAATAATAAAGTATGCAAATGTGATATTTTTGTATTAATTTAATTACTTTTTTTCTAACATTTACCATCATCATATATTTGACAATGTAAGTGGGAAATGGTAAGGATTCGATCATCAAACGATCTAGTGAATGTTATTCACCATAGATTGTCGACATTCACTAGATTTCGGTCTTGGACTCTGACCAGATTCCACACTACAAGAGGCAGATGCAATGGTCATTGATGAATTGACGAAGGTTGTTCATCACTCCAATAGTAGGAATTTTGATTGTTATCATACTCATTGACATCTAAATGGCCTTCTTGACTCACAATGATTGTTTAATGAAAATTTCATCATCATTTAATTTGCATAAGGTAAAATTGCAAAAATTTGCAAATTCAATTTTTTCCAGAATAGTCTGTAGAGAGGACTTCTTAATTTCCGATTATTAAAAATTTCGCCCAGAGAACAATTTCGAACCATCACCTACATTTTCCCCACACTTTAAATTTTCAATTTTGAAGGAACATTTCTACAGGAGAAACAAGCTTGTCTAATTCTAGATCATATTGAGCCTTGAAGGTATGCCTATTGGCATTTTTTTTTGGTAGAAATATGTACTAAAAATAGGACGCATTTTTCTAAGAGTTTCTACAAATAACGACCAAATTCCATAAAATATTTTGATGATTAAGACTGAAATATGAAATACTCTATAATACAGGGTGTAACAAAAGTACAGGCCGCTACTTCAGGAGCGTATTCTACACATTAAAATAAGATAAAAGTTTAAATACTTTTTTTTTNTTAAGCCGTTTTGACAGCAATATTATTTCATTCGGGTTGGGCTGTGTAGTAACCCAGAAAAAATTAGGTTTCCTACGATGACTTCTTTATCTGCCGAAATAAAAAAGAAAATCATAAAATGTACGGAATTTCTCAGTTTTTTATTTTCAAAGTCATTTCGACAGCCCAAGAAGTTATCGTAGGAAACCTAGATTTTTCTGGATTACTAAGAATTTTCAATGGAATCTTTTCCCTAGTCAGGCATTTTCGTTTTCTACAATTAGTTATTTTTTGCTTATTTTCGCTCCGTCCTACTTTTCGCCATTAAATCCTGTAATATTAATAGACAGCATCTCTTAAGTAGTGTGGACTTGTTATCAGTAAAGCCAATAAGAAACAAAGTCGCTCTCACAATTTTATCAGAAATTCATTCAATACTGCTTAACTATTAAGAATAACAACGAGCACTAAATTTTCTAGTATATTTTTACTGAAATCTTCATGAGTTGGCTCTTTCATCTCACTGTTGCCAAAGTCAATTTCAAAAACTCGAACTGTAATAATTACATTGTTACTTGACAAATCGTTCAAGAAATAAAAAGATGTTGTACGACCTATACAAGGTGTCCGGGAAAATGTAGTTAATCTCTGGAATATAAAAAGTACTTCTTAAAAACTGTACTTTATCTTTATAATTAAATCATATTAAAACAAATAGTACCTCGTAATTGAGAAATATTCAATTACAAGAAATTTTTCTTTTTTTAATAGGAATCATGAATAATTACCCTTCGTTTCCTCTGACGACTTGTTTTAGTCAATTGCTAATCATTCATTATTAATTCATTTTGATCAAAAGATTTCTTGTCTTTGATAGAACAATATGCATACTAACATTCCACAAACACGTTAATTAGTTTTGTTTTGAAATATAAATTTTTCACTTTCTCAAGATATGTTATTATCAAATAATATTATTTGCAATTATACAGGGTGTAACAAAAGTACAGGCCGCTACTTCAGGAGCGTATTCTAAACATTAAAATAAGATAAAAATTTAAATACTTTTTTTTTCTAAATCGCTTCCTAAGAAAGTTATGACGATTTAACCCATTTAATCCATTTTATTTTAATAAAGTTGCGAAAACTATCTAACTCACATTATGCAGTAACAAATGATTCGTAGACAAGCACTGTTAACTTCATAAAGAATAATGGTTAATGTAAGATGATTCACCTAAATATTTGTCCAAAAAAACAATAAAGAACGTAAATATCAAAACAATAACAACATACCAGGTATTTGCGAGCGAATAAGAAGATCTCTGAGAAAACGCACAGAAAAGTGTATTGAGGCAGGAGGAAATCATTTTGAACATTTTCTGTGATTTTTGTGTTACTAAAATAATATTCTTTCCCTTTTTTTTGTTTTTTTAATTTTGTACTCGTAAATAGGATAAAATGGGTTAAATCGTCATAACTTTCTTAAGAAGCGATTTAGATAAAAAAGTATTCAAACTTTTATCTTATATTAATGTGTAGAATACGCTCCTAAAGTAGCGGCCCGTACTTTTGTTACACCCTGTATATATACCTACATATACATTCAAATTAAGAATAAAATAAATTTTATTTAAAGAAAGAAAAAAAAAACTTTCGAAAAATGAACCTAATAATAAACTAGATAATAACAGGGTTATCTTTATTGGTTCCACTCTAAATAATTTTAAGGATCATTTTTTGGGATTTCGAGTTGTGGTTGACCGACGCACCGTTTTAAAGCGAAAAATCGAGTCGCTGAATCATGTAGAAAGGTCGCAAAAAAGGTAACAGCAGATCCGTCCAAGATCGGTTTTAAATTGCTACTTTCTTCTTTTAATCAAGAGGAGCGATAATTGCAACGGTATTGGCAAAGTTGACGACTACGAGAACGATGATTTTTTTTTTCACTGATTGATTTTTTATTCCTTCTTATTATTCAACTTTTCCTCATTTACAATAAAGAAAACTTATATAATCTACATTAAAAAGTCTCTATGGTAAAATCTTATATATTTCAATAATTTTTAATTTCATAATCGTTTGTAAATATTTAGAAAAATACTAATGAATATAGAAATTATATGAAAATTGCCAACTACATAATCAGTATGTATGTACCAACAATAAGAACTTATATGTTTAATATTACACATACCAGATGGCCCCTGGTAATTTTATTAAATACTTATAATTGAAATTACATATTTGTGTTCACCCTGTACCATATTTTAGAGAGACTTAGATAACGGAAAACCCCAAGGAGTGTCATTAATTATTACTAATAATTAAGTAGATAATTCATTAACAACTAACTAGACTAACTAGACACTCCTTTCATGTTATTACAGTGACTTTTATTCAAAAAATCATTTACTGTTAGGACGTATTTTTGAGTTTTCTTAAATGAGTAAATTAACATTAAATATTTTGTTAATTTTTAATAAACATTGTTTAATAATGATACCTAGCAACATAGAACTAAAAATAAGCCTTTATTGATTTAATTATTAAATACATTAACATAATTTGTCACGTAAAATATTTGGTTTTTATGGTACAAATGGTCAATTAGCATTCAAATCATATAATATGTAAAACATTTTTATTAGATGTAAGTTATTTTATGTAATATATTCCGATTTTTTCCAAACATAAGTAGGTATTTATTTTATTTTTATGTATTTTTTTTTACATGTTGATCATATACCTTTTGTGAAAATTAAATACACTCATAAGCAAAAATTTTGCATATTTTCAAATTTGTAAAATAGTAAAATAATTCATTAGACTGTATATTATTTGTAATTGTGTGTTTCAATAACTTATACACGTACTATTTATGACAAGATCTCATTAATACATATAACAGAAATTAACAGGTAAAAAATGGTTTTTAAACTTAAAGACAAATTTAATAATTATATGCAAAGGCTTTTTATTGGCTACAGATTTTTAATTAAACAAAAATATTTCCTAAAGTTGAATTTAAAACCGTATATCATCTCCTCTAGCGTCTAATATAGCTCGCATGCGTTTTCTCGTTCCAATAATTAAATTCAAATCAAATTGGAATGTTTTGTCATTTTTCTGAGCTGCTATATTTAAATGTTGTAAAATAACTTCAAGAATTCTTAGAGTTCTGTTAACTGAAATGGATTCATGGTGGCATTTTTTATTATTGAAAGTAATGGTTTTATACGTTACAGGTAAAAAAATTACGAAGGATATACCGAGAAATTTTGCAATTTCAAAATACGTAAAACTTTTTCTCAGTGTATGTATAGTTTTTTTTAAATTTGTATATTATTTATATAAAATACCCACAACACGATTATTATTAAACATGAAATCAAACGAAATTTCTGTTATAAGACTTGTAAATAAAGTTTGATATTTTTTCATGCATACAGATTAATATTTTCGATATTGCTTAACAAAGCGGTCTATCATTAGTACTATAGATATCAGTGACATTGTAAGAACCGAATTTCTCATAACTTCGCTTAATTTCACTTACAATTAGATAAAGCACACTGACAATGAGATTGCTCTGAGCACAATAACGATCTGGCTCTTGACAAACAACGATTTGAAATAATTAGTCAGATTGCCACACATAACAGGAATAAGTATTTGTCGGATTCTTTGCAGTAATCAACAATCAACATTCAAATTTGAAATAAAAAAATATAAATATGCACATATGTTAATTTTCATAAATCAAAATAAATGGTTGTAAAAAGAGTAATAAGGTGACTTTTTTTTGTTTTAAAAGTTTCAGGAACTTTACAATTTTTTTAATTTCTAAAAAATGTTCTATTACTTTAGAATGTAAATTTGGTTAAACAATAGTAGGTACTATTGATGATATCGATAGGGTTTTAAGGTTTATCGATTTTTCATATTTTGCCAATATCGATAATTTTACATCTCTTCTTTGAACTATACATATAAGAAAATAAATCTCAAAAAAGAATTATTGCTCATATTGCTAATTAAGAACACTGTCTTATCTTTAAAAATTCTATTTTTGAGGTAATTATGTTTAAAAATGTATATTTGATTTTTATTTTAGTATTAGCTTTTGATTTAAGTATCAATACTAAATTTAAATACTATATTTTGGGATGTTGTAAAATAGTAAGAATTTCAGTTTATCAAAAAATATTTAAATTTTAGATTGCAGTATTTCTTACAAAAAGAAACATAAAACATTTTGGTCAACAGTATTTCTTAGAAGTGAAATCAAATTATTGAATTTACAAGTTGTAAGTTAAAAATTTTAAATGTACTCAACTCAATATTTCAATTATTAGGTGATATAAAATAAAAACCAAATACACATTGGTGGCAATTTTCTAAGCATACGCAATATAAATTTTTATAAAAAATGTCCGAAAATGTAGCAACAAATTGCTTATCGATAAGTCAATTTATATTGTCATTTCCTTTGTTTCAATCTTTTATATCAATCTTTGACATTTAAAAAAAAATGCCTGTGGACTTTTCGAATTGTGACTGGTTTTACGATAACTCCGATCTTCTCATCATAAAAAGAATAAGAATCAATTAATCTTGTAACAATTTTTAAATATACCTTGGGAAAGTATGGAATCTGGGGATGGCACTCATTTGTTTCACCAAAGATATAATCAAAAATCCGGTATATACACTGTGTTCCCGGATAGGTAAAATGACTCTTGTAAAAGGCAAAAAATTTTTGAATTAAATTTTCATTTTTTGGGGTGCAGCCCCGCTTGGTTAAAGACCAATTACTACTATAATTATAATTTTGAAAAATCAAGTGTGTCTTGGAAATTTCCAAAAAACCTATTTTTTTGTAGAGTAAAGTGCCTTTTATGCGTCAAATACGACAAAAGATTATTAAGAAAAATTGTTTAGAATTAGAATTTAGCCTTCAATGCCAAATTTCAGGAACCATGGCCAACTTTGATTTTTCAATTTTTTTTCAAGCTTTCCAAGATGGTAGCTTTTGTGTATCACATACAACATAATGTTACTAAGAAAAATTGTTTAGAATCGACATCTAGACTTGTATACCAAATTTCAAAATCCTCGGCCAACTATGATTTTTATTTTTTTTTATTAGAATAAACTATTACTAGAGGCGACCGGGGCTATTTTCGGACATTTTTTACAAATTAATCTAGCAGCCATCCCATAACAGATAACGGTTTGGTGTCTAAAAACAAAATATAGCCTGATCCTTCAGCTACATTTTGTATTCAGGCACCAAACCGCTATCTGTTACGGAATGGCTGCTAGAAGCAGAAAACTTTACAAATGTCGGTGGGGCTATTCTCGGACACCCCGGGGTTATTTTCGGACGCTCTTGGGGCTATTTTCGGACATCCCAAAAAATGCTGCTATTCTTTTTTTTTGTCGAATTTTAATTCACAAAAGACATTTTGTAAACCATTAAAGACTTTTAGGACGGATTTAATTCAGAACAAACAAAAAAATTTTCAATTAAATTAAATAAAATTTAATTTCACATTAAACTGTGAATACCTTCAATGTTATGTCAAATTTTGACAACATTAAAAAAATAAGTGTCCGATAATTACCCC